>JAZGTJ010011934.1:0-16372 GCA_036877575.1 Botia almorhae
TGTTTTACTGTTTACAGTTTACATTCTTGCTGCCAAATACACATCCAAATGTTTACACTTAATGTTTACAATGTCTTGTGCTGTCTGCACTTGTTTTTACACTCTGCACTTTATGTATATACTGTTTATTATGTAGCCCTGTATGTCTGTGATGTTTAGTGTTTGTCTCATGTAGCACCTTGTTTCTGGAGGAACGTTGTCTCGTTTCACTGTGTACTTGTATATGGTTGAAATGACAATAAACTCCACTTGTAACTTGTAACTTGACTGTCTCTCACCCCTGTTCTGTGACTGTGTTATCATTAGCATTTGCATTGAACTGAGTTATAATAAATTACCATTTGCTTGCAACTGGGTTCTCTGTTTTTTTTCTATCAGAAAAACTGTGACAGGCACTATATATATATATATATATATATATACTTACAATAAGTATATTATTGTATATATTAACATACAACATTAAGGGATAAACACACCTTAGTGCTTTGTCTCGTTGTTTCAACAAAATAAAAGTACATTTTCATTAAAAAAATGTTTTTGTTTTACAGTGACCAACATTTTATGCATTATTAATGTTTGTGATTAGCATACTGTATCAGTCACGCAAATACCGGCTTTTAAAGTTATAGTGGACAATATTTGTCAGTCAGTCAGGTGAGTTATGACCGTATTATTATTAGATGTCACATCACTGTGGAATCGGACATCCTTGACGCCTGATGTGATATTCAGAACCTTTTCAATGCTTTGGCACACTGAAAACAGTTGTAGACTAAAAAGATGGTAAAGCGAAAACATACGATCGTGTGTACATTTTTGTTTAAAAGCAGTGTGGTACAATAAACCGTAGCAATACGTTATGTAACAATTGATGCTTATGGACAGTAAGCGCGCATGCGCATTAACAGCATCATCAGCACCATCGCAGCACAGGAAACCGCGATGCTCCAGCCTGCTCTTTCATTTGTTTAACGTTTGAAGAGGATCGAGTTATGGACACTTTTAGATTATCGTTATACGTGCTTTTTGGTGTTTTCTCGTCCATGCGATGCACATAGTCTAAGTTGCAGATGTTTTCCAAATGATAATTAAAGCAGTCAACTGTTTTTTATAGTCAAGGCCTTATCGCAGCGCATGATACCCTTTAAAACGGGATCGATCAGCGATTGTGTTACACATATTTGTATCGGGATTTGGGTGGTTTCATGCGTATAAAAGTGTGAGGTTTTGCTCAGTGGGATGCACATCAGTGCTTTGCCGTATTCTCTCTCCGTTATAATGGCTGCTCTATATCAGGGCACGGACGCGTCCTCTCCGGATAAATATTTGGCATTAAAGGACGTCAGAGAGGTGAAGGAGGAGACCACTTTAGACGAGAAGCTCTTCCTGCTGGCCTGCGAGAAGGGTAAGTTAATTTATTGATGGATGAACTGTGTGGTATTTATAGTAGCGTGCAGTTCATGATTGTTGCTTAAACGTTAATAATAGTCAAAGATGCTTGCAAATACCAAATATTTTATGTAAAGCCTGGAATAATTGAGAATGTTTCAAAGAGGATCCTATGTGCTATAATGGATGCAAGAAAATCTAAACTTATGATCTAAAACTTATGAATCTAAACTGGTTAAAATCTAAACTAAATGATCATCAGTGCTAAATTTGGTCATTTTTGATAAGTGACCTAGCATAGCAAGGGTGTAGAAGAATGTGTTTTTTTTTCTTTTAATCACAACTTTCTATTCAAAATCATAAAATGTATTCTGTATGTGGCAGAGAAATATAGTACAAAGGGGATGGGGTATTACTTCTAAGAAAGGAAACCCAATTTCCCTCTGTACTAATTCCGATCTTCTACAGTCAGCTTCCCATACACCCCAACCCCTTAACACCTCTACTGACCGACTACACCACCTTAGGCAACACCCAAGGAAAATGACTACTCAATAAAGGAGGGCACCCAGGTTCATTCAGAGATGTAGATTAACAAAACAATATTCGATTACAATCATCAATAAAAATATAACTCATCTATGAAAACAAAAAACACATTCTGACCTCAAGCCTTGTGGGTAACCTAAGACAAAATGTAATTGAGAGACCAAAAAATTAAAAAAGACATCTAACTAATGCACAAACATCGATAACACACCAACTCTAAGGACAAGAAAATGATACATACACCTATAATAGACAATACAAAAACTATTTGTCAAGGCAGACAATTTTGGCAGGAGGGTTCACACAATCAAAGCCCAGCACTCACTACAGTCAATAACCCACACCCCTTACACAAAATAGTGATTTACAAAACAATTTTAAAAAAAGAAGCACAAACAAAAAATGGCCAAAAAACGGAGCAATTTATGATCCCCTCCACTCAACCTGGCTCCATCAATTAAAAAACAAGACTCAAGAAAAGGGAAAAAACAAAAATAAAAAAATACAGATAACATCAATTTAACTTACGAAATAACACATCAAACAGAAACAGCCCTCCTCTCACATCCTAATAATTAAAACAATTCCCCCCAACACAAAACACACTCACACCCACACATCCACCCAAACATCCACATGCACACACATTTATATGCACAGACACACCACTCCACAAACCTCAATACCCAATGAATGCACACCACAACCACGCATGTAACATAAACAAAACAACAATCAAATTACATATCACCCACAACTACAGTATGAGTCAGTATGAGTCACAAATAATTGAGGCAGAACAGTATAACAGCTACTTCCCCCTGCGTCTTCTGGCGTAGAAGCCCAGAATGTACTGCAGTAGAAGCAGAATGCTAGATTTAAACAGGAGCAATGTTGTCCTCATCCTCCAGTGCAGCAGCTCAAAACGTACTGCAATGCCAGTGGCAGAAACGCCAAAGCCTCAAAGAAGTCACTACACTGTGTAGCAGCACAAACAACAACAGGAATAAGTCAAGCCCAAGTCAAAAAATAAGCTCTCCTATTGTCATTTGTAAACTGCCATCGTACACACCGTGCCTCTCAGTAAAAAGAAAAAGCCGTTACCATCGGTTTATCGTAGAAAATCTAATCAATGAAACACGACAACTTGTGCCATTAGCATGTGCACCCTTGTTTCCTTACAATAAAGTTAACATAGGAAAGCTTGACACAAAATAACTAAAAAGGGATAAACAAACCAGAGTATCAATAATTGGCTTACCTCCTGTGAAGCACAATACCACAAGGACATATCCTACCTGCATGGAAAGGAAAGGAAAGGACGTGACGTGAGGCTAAGTATGGTGACCCATACTCGGAAATTGTGCTCTGCATTTAACCCATCCAAGTGCGCACACACACAGTGGTGAACACACACACACCGTGAACACACACCCGGAGCAGTGGGCAGCCATTGCTGCGGCGCCCGGGGAACAGTTGGGGGTTCGGTGCCTTGCTCAAGAGTCTCACCTCAGTCGTGGTATTGAGGGTGGAGAGAGTGCTGGTAATTCACAATCTCCACCTACAATCCCTGCCGGACCTGAGACTCGAAGCTGCAACCTTTGGGTCACAAGTCCGACTCTCTAACCATTAGGCCACGGCTGCCCCCGCATGCAACAATAAACAGCTCCCGGTGTGCTCCCGGTAAGCTACACACCAACTCGCCTACATACAAAAAAATCATTAAAGATAATGAAGCATCTTCCTCATTTGTTTTTCTAACACTGTGCGCATTCATCAGGTTTTAAAATTATGTGCACTATAGTCTACTGAAAGAGGCTAAGGTTTGTTCAAAAAGTCAGTGTCACACACCAAGAATCCAGATTGATGCGTATTCTAAGGACCACTCATTGGCCCAACGACGGAATCCAACAGCGTGGGTAAAGGTATCTTACGTGGTCTGTCTTTCCTTAATGCTTCTGTAAAAATTTAATATATATTTAATATAATTTTGATTAATTGACTTAATTAATCTGACTCCAATTGTATATGTAATTTAGGCTAGTTACTCCGAATTGTCTGTTGATCATAATTTAGCTTTGATTATTTGTGAATTCTCATACTCTTAGTTATTCTTTCATTAGGGACCCAAAAGTCCCCCAGAGATCACAAAATGGTCAGTCTGATCTTTAGCCAGAGGTTGCCGGGTAAACTAATAGCATTAAACCTGGCCGCCCCATGCTTGCTCAGATCTAAAAACAATTTTCTTAGTCACGATCACGCAACTTGCTAAGTCAGGTGATAGACAGAAATCTGGGGATCTTGGTTGATGTGCTCCATGCTCCATTCAAATACAAGTCTCCAGTTTTATCTTATCCTGACACTTTATTTTACGGTAACCCTGGACTCCTTCTAATCTACTAGTAATAACAATTTCTTAAGAATTTCAAATATATCAAGAAAAACAATTTATTTTGCCAGGCAGGTTAAACATTAATTGACATAATAAAGACATAACATGAATTTGAATTCAAGAATAAAAATAAATGATCAACAAAATACAAAAACAATGTACAAAGTCAAAATCATACCTGGCAAATGAGACACACAGCTAAAGTTGTATGGGAAGTTCTGGTTACAGAATGCTTCCCTGGCAATATAGGCGCACCGCAATGGTGCGCAAAGTTCTGGTTACAGAAGGCTTTCTTGGGTTGTTTGCCAGTACACCTTTAATACCCTTGAGAGACAAAAAGTAATAAACTTTATGGTCAGTTTCCCGTGGTCTGAAAAACCTCTGCTGAGATATTAAGTACTCCAGATGTCCTGTAAAGGGCACACCAATAGCAGAAGTGTAGATTTCCTATTATGTTTTCACCCTCTAATGCACTTTATCCCACAATAATAGAAATTAGACCTTTTTACCCATAGCACCATGACCTTTAAAATGATACCAAACATGAACATGAAAACTCAATGACATCACACTGTATGTTGTATATATACTGTATATTCAGCAAACTCTATTGATCTGAGTCCAGAAGCAGAGGGGAGGTAAGAAGGAAAGGGAAAAGCCAGATGTTGAATTTAAGGTATCCATGCCTCATGGGGGGAAGCAGGAAACAAGGCCTGAGACAAAATACCAAATGGTGCTTTATGGCTTTATGGCACTGTTCCTACAAATTACCCCAAGGCTTCTTTCCAGACCAGCTGCCTTACATTACAAACATAAGTCACCTAACCCCACCATATATGCCCTTCAGCCCAAATTGTTCACCTACCGTCACAGGGCATCACTCTCCAGACTGGGATAATTACTGCTACATGTAGTAAAAACAATGCTTTCTTCCTCCTGTAAAATTAAATGTCAGGATTTATTCCAGGTAATTTTGTAAACAAAATATATCAAAACTACATAACACATACATAACAAAAGATATTTAATAATGGAAAAAGATATACCAACACTAACCGTTTTAATCAAGGTAATAGCAACAACAGGCGCACAGTAGCGAAGCTCATCGAGATAGTCCAAAGGCGAACAGGGAACAGGGAACCAGAAACATACACAAGATAACCACACAGTAACTGACCAACTAAACATCAAAACGGGCAACTTAAATAGTGCTACTAATTAAGGTGAAAACAGGTGACGATCATTAATAAACAGAAAGTGAGTGAAAAAAGGGGAAAAAAATGGAACCAAACAAAAAACTTCAAAATAAGAGTCTGTGCAACGTAACATTTGTAAAGTCTAGGCAAAGGATGACTACATTGAAGATGCTAGAATATAACCTAGTTTAATTTATTTTGAATCTGAATTAGTCACAACATAATTCCCAAAGTAAACTATTATATTAACAAAAAATTATTAAGTTGTTTATACATTTTTGACTGTATATATATAGGTGCTTGAACGTTTGTGAACCCCTTGAGCTGTTCAGTTTTCTGTTGTTTTTCCATGATTTTCTTAGTTTACCATCACCTGCTTTTTATAAATTAAGATGATGTATGATCTACGTGATGTACGTCAGATGTATGTTGATCAATTGCATATGTTTGTTTAGAGGGAATTTTTTACTACATGAAAGATTGAATTATTGTATGTGCAAAAGTAAGTGAAGCCTCAGCTGCATTGGTAAAGTCAAGTGGGTAACACACACCCAAACGTGGGTGAAACACGTTTGGGTGCTTAATTAGTTAAGCAGACCAATACAATTAGACATCCTTAGGAAAGTGGTTGGGTAAGCAACCAACCAAATCACTGTAGTGCCAAGGAGTCAAAGAATGCCAACAGTAAAGGAGATATCCGAGGACATAAGCAAGAAGGTGGTGACAGCCCATCAGTCTGGGGAAGGCTATAAGACCATCTCCAAAAGATTCCAACTCCATCCACTGCAAGACAAATCATCTACAGATGGAGGGCATTCAACATGACCATAACTCTGCCTAGAAGTGGAAGCCCATCAAAACTATCATCAAGAAGCACCAGAAAATTAATAAATGAGGTCAACCCACACAAGGACAACCCACACATCACCTCTAGACCGTTACAGACCTCTCTGGCAGCATCTGAGGTAAATGTACATGCATCTACAATCAGACGAAAATTAAACAGACATGACATTTATGGGAGGGTTGCTAGACAGAAGCCTCTGCTCTCAAATAAAAAAAACAAAGCTGCCTGTTTCAACTTTGCCATAGAGCATTTGGACAAACCAGAGGCCTTTTAGAAGTCCATTCTTTGGACAGATGAGTTCAAAATCCATTTATTTGGTCATAATCAAAGCCACCATGTTGGGAGAAAAGCTAACACTGAATTCCAGGAAAAAAAACTCCTCCCAACAGTGAAGCATGGTGGTGAAAATGTGAAGGTCTGTGGCTGCTTTTCTGCCTCCGGGCCAGGGCAACTTCATATTATTCAGGGAAACTTGAATTCTCAGACCATCAGTCAGAGAGCTAAAGCTGGGCCGAAAATGGGCGATGCAACAAGACAACGACCCTAAGCATTCAAGCAAATCCACTAAGGAATGGCTTAAATGAATGAAGGTTCACACTGTTGATTGGCCTAGTCAAAGTGCGGATATCAATCCAATTGAAGTGTTGTGGCTATACCTGAAAGGAGCAGTACATGCCAGATGTCATGCAGTACATGCCTCTCTTAGCTGGCTGAGTTCTGCAAGGAAGAGTGGGCAAAAATCCCCAAAAGACAGATGTGAAAGACTAGTTTGGTTGACGTAATGGCTGCAAAGGAATTAATGCCTTTTGTTCAATAAATAAAGACAATATATCCTTTTTTGTTTGTGTCCATCATTTGGAAGTCTGCTTCACAAATTGGGTTTTGGATGTACACTTAATTAGGTTCTTCTTTTTTTTGTTACACAAAACCTGATCATGTCTGGTGGGTTCACAAACTTTCAAGCAGCACTGTATGTGTGTGTGTGTGTGTGTGTGTGTGTATTAGTATATACACATTTGCAATTGTGAAATATTTTAGGACATAGTCAGTTGCATTATACTTGCATTTACTAATTTAGTATTTTGTACACAGCAGTGCTAGTTGCAGTGCTAGTCCTGCAGGCAGGAATCAGTTGAAAGCCATTCTTACCATATAAAGAAATTCTAAACGTGGCTGAGAGTCTAATATCTCTCCTTTAAGGGGTATGGTATTTTCCAACACAGACCCCTGAGCGCAATGTTTTCTTAGTGATAACCTATTTAGGTCTATTGTATACATAACCACTGCTCTTATGACTTGTTGCTCTACTGTATTTTTAAGGTGACTACTATATGGTTAAGAAACTCCTAGAGGAGAAGCGGCATGGTGAATTAAACCTTAACTGTGTGGATGTGCTGGGGAGAGATGCTGTCACCATTTCAATTGAAAATGAGAATCTAGACATTTTGCAGTTGCTGTTAGAGCATGGCTGCCGGGTAAGTACACACCCATGTTCTCAGAGGTTACATAACATATTTCATTAAACCTAAAATCTGTTTATTTGAGATGAGTGTGTGTGTGTGTGTGTGTGTGTGTGTGTGTGTTTGTGCAGGCCACAGATGCATTATTAGTGGCTATTGATTCAGAGGTTGTAGGAGCAGTTGATATCCTGCTGAACCATCGGCCAAGGCGTTCCTCCAAGCCCTCTATTGCGGTTAGTCTCTGTAACATTTTTCTTTCTTTTATGTTTTTATGTTTTCTTTCTTTTAAAAACTTTTGTTTATAAAGTTGAAATCTATTTCTCTGCCATTTTTTATCAGTCATATTTTATATACAGTATATAGAAAACCAATTAAACATGTTATGCCAATCTCATATTATATTCTCATATTACATTTCCATGTTTGCATTGTCATGTGAACCATATGTTTGTTTACTTACAATGTACTAACATGAAACACAAAATAATTTACTCAGGTGTTGAGTACATTATTACTCGTTTAAATTATAAATGAGTGCAATTGCCCCCATGAGGTATACAAATCAATCACTTTAAAAGAGCTGCATGACTTTGGCCCCCAAAGTCTGGTTCGTTTTAACCAGTGTAATTGCTCCAAACCGTGCTCGGGCCACCTCTTCAAACAGGCCAGAGCACAGTTCACTTGGGCTCAGGCCTGGTTCACATTTAGTGTGATCAGTAACCACGCCAGGGCATAGAACAGCTACTCATCATTATGACAACAAACACCTTCTGTTACTATTTGGATAGATACATTTTCTATCCATTTTTCAATTAATTTAATAATTACAGTATATTTAGGTTTATAACAGGTCTGGATCTCACCTTGCTGATAAACCGGTATTGTAGTTTGCGAGTAAAGCAGCAAATTCCCTCGTCAAGTCAGCTGTCTTCGTAATTATTATATATTAATAGTTAATAATTATATATTAATTAGGTAGCGTATTAGCGAAAGTGATTTTCATCAAAACAAAATGTTGCATCAATAATGACGTAAGCTTGCTCCAGCTTGCTTTTGTGAGTGCAGGGCAGTGGGAGAGTGGAGGGGGGACAAACACGCTCGGGCACAGTTCAAGGCAACAGTGCCTAGTGTGAATTCACCCTTAGTTGATCATGTAATATGCAATCTGTAAAATGGCAATGCATTTCTGTATTAATTTATATTTTCAAAATAAATATTATATTAAATAATAAAATATGAATTCCTGTTGCTAAATTGGATCTCTCTGTGTTTCTTTTTTGTAGAAACTGATGCAGCGCATCCAAAACCCAGAGTATTCAACCACCATGGACGTTGCTCCAGTCATTCTTGCTGCCCACAGGAACAATTATGAGATTCTGACCATGCTACTAAAGCAAGACATCTCACTTCCCAGACCTCACGCTGTGGGCTGCGAGTGCACCCTCTGTAATGCCAAGAATAAGAAGGACAGCCTTCGTCACTCCAGGCAAACATTTTTTCCAAGCAGTAAATGCCTTCAGTGAACGACAGATTTATCAGCTTATTAGCAATTCAGGTGTGAAGTTTCCCAAACAGTTTGTGTTATGTGTACTCATCTGTGTTTCCTGCAGATTTCGTCTAGATATCTACCGGTGTCTTGCCAGCCCATCCTTGATCATGCTTACAGAAGAAGACCCCATTCTCAGAGCCTTTGAGCTCAGCGTTGACCTGAACGAGCTTAGCCTAGTGGAAGTGGAGTTCCGGTAATGACAGACTCTCACAGAGATCTCTGCTTAATAGAGAGAGCCTTATAAAAGCAATAGTCCTTTTTTATAGGTACATTTATGCATTGACAGGGAAATTTTATGCAAATACAGTTTTATTCTAATTTTATTCAAACACTGCATTGTATGATTTATGGGTACATTTTCAAATACTTAATATAAGAGAAAAACAGGAACGTTTCTGGCTCCGATTGCATAAAAACCCTTAAGTAAAGGTATCCCTAAGGGAAAAAAAAACCTAAGGGGAAAGGATTCATATAAAAGCGTTGCAACAAAACAGTCACCCTTACCTAAGTGTTTATATTACGCATTTTGTCAAAACACAGCAACAAAGAAGGTTGCTATAGTTACGAAATGACCTACAGTATATGGAACATACTGTTCTCCCCTATTGTGTCAGCTGCAAAGTAACAGCACATCGTTTTTATGTTGTTGCACGGAAATTGGCACCCTAAATAGTGCACTTACTGCCACCTATTATTAGCATAGAGTATTGACATAAGAAATAAGAAATAAACAACCATAAAAGGGGAAACATAAAATACTGTATACTGTAACATAAAAGCTAGGTTAAGTCATAATCAGTAGTAGTCATGCTTCAATGTGATAATGAAAGCTCATTGGTTTTAGAAATGACAGAGTATTTTTAAGGAGACTCAGCCTCCCTTGCCCCCTCAGATTGAGCCACCACTGATAGAGGAAAGAAAGTTGGCTATTATAATAATAATAATTTACTCTTCTGTTTTTGCTGTTTATATTAAAGGAATGATTATGAAGAACTTGCCAAGCAGTGCAAGATGTTTGCCAAGGACCTCCTTGCCCAGGCCCGAAACTCTCGTGAGCTGGAGGTCATACTGAACCACACGTCCAGTGAAGACCACATAGACAAAAGAGGCCTGCTGGAGGAACGTATGAACCTCAGCCGCCTCAAACTGGCCATCAAATACAACCAAAAGGAGGTTAATGGGGATGGTTTACTGTTTTTAACAATCATGTAACTTGCTATTTTAAGAGTTATATCAGCACCAGACCATCATAGTAATTTATGCTGGTCTACGATAAGGTTTACAGCAGGGTAGTTGTAGTCATATTCAAACCTATAATGTAAACATTGTAAAGATATAATGCAACTTGCTTTTACTTATTGGTTTTGTAGATATCCAATACAGATCTAAAAAGCTAGCCAAAAATTCCCCCGCCTAATATATTATTCTATAACTAGTTCAATTACTGTAGTTGATTAAACAACCCTAATTTGTTGCATGTCTTGTGTCCATTTTGTTTTCCCTTGGTTCAACCCATACAGTTTGTGGCCCAGTCAAACTGCCAGCAGTTCCTGAACACAGTGTGGTTCGGAGAGATGGCAAGCTACCGGCGCAAGCACACATGCTTAAAGATCCTGTCTGTTTTGAGTGTGGCACTGCTGTGGCCGTTGTTATCTGTCTGCTACCTGCTGGGACCACGATCCCGTGTGGGCCAGGTCATCCACACACCCTTTGTCAAGTTCATCATCCATAGCGCCTCCTACTTTACCTTTCTGCTGCTTCTAAACCTCTACTCACTGGTCTACAATGAGGATAAGAAGAATACCATGGGTCCTGCTTTGGAACTGATTGACTACCTTCTTATCCTCTGGATCATTGGTGAGTATGGGCAGAATATGTGTTTGTACTCCTTTCCTAATGACAGGTTTAATTGTAATTTTTTTGGGTTAAACTTTAACCTAATACTTAGAACTAAAAGATTAATCTGACTGGAAACCTGTTAATCCAGAACAGTAAATGCAAAAGTCACTTCCTCAATTGAGGTATGTATAAAGTTGTTAACATAAGTAATCCCTTTAACTTTTAGTTTAATGATGCATGACATTGCAAACCATCTGCAAAAATCTGAAAAATATTTAAATCTGAAAAATATTAAACGATATCCAATGATAATGATTGATTTACAGCGTCATCCGCAAGTACCGGGACAGTATTGTAATGAGGGTGAGGCTGATGCCGTGTTAGAATCCATTTGCAGAAGTTTAATGGTAAAACAGTTTAATAATCCAAATCGTGAGACAGAAATCAGAGTCGAGGTCACAGGCAAAGTAGTCAAAATCACAGAAAACAGTCCAACCAGCAAACAAGCAAAATGGTAATTTAAAAGTCCAGAGAAACAGGCAATAAATCAAACACATAGTAATCAACAACGTGAAAAATAGAAATATTTGAAGTTCTTTGACTGTATTGGGTTGAAGCCAGTCTGTGACTGCTCTGACCTTGGAGTCATCCATCTCAACACCCTGATGACTGATATTGTACTGAAACTCGCATTTCTCTGCCTTGATATATAGCTGGTTATCCAGCAGGCGGGAGAGTACTGTTTTGACATGCTGGATGTGTTCAGATTCAGACTTGGAGCAAATTAAAATGTCATCAATGTATGCTACTACACACTGGTTCAGAAGATCTTGGAAGATTTCATTGATGATAGACTGGAAGACCATACGGCATGACCAAGTACTCAAAGTGCCCCCTAATCTTGAGAAATGCATCACCTTCACAAATCTGGATCATAATGTACGCACTTCTGAGGTAGAGCTTTGTGTAGAACCAGGAACCAGTGGAAGGGGGTGGCGGAACTTGACATTTACATTATTTAAACCTCTGTAGTCTATGCATGGCCATAAGCCTTCATCTTTTCCACAGCAGCTGGAGAGGTGGAGGAACAGATAAATCCATAGTTCATATCTTCTTCAATGTACTCTTCCATGGCTTGAGTCTCGTTGCATGACAGAGGGTAGACTTTACTCTTAGAAAGATTGGCATTGGGTAACAAGTCAATAGCACTGTCCCATGGTCTGTGTGGTAACTGTGTGGCCTTGATTTAACTAAAAACTCATATCAGAAGGGAATCTTAGTAGTTTGAGTGGTGTTTGGACTTTCGATACTTGTCGTCAAACAGGGCTTGATTATGGTGGAGTACATACAATGGGTTTGGCAGAATTAAGACCAATGGGTTAGCTCACCATAATGCCAGGATAAAACTGGGAAGTAAACAGATAACCAGGGGTAGCCAAGGATAATATCATATCTGGAGCAGACATGGAATAGTCCAACATGTAGTGCTTGTGTTTGATGGTTGATGCCATCTCCTATGAGGCCATTGTAAACAGCACTGATCTTGATGGGTGGCACACAGTGTTGAGTAGAAAGGTTGAATTTGCTAACAATTTTCTTGTGAATGAGATTCAAGGCAGCTCCAGAATCGATCAGCACTGTTAAATCAATGAAAGTACCTTCAGTAGATATCCGAACAGGAAGAGTCAATGATTTGGTAGGGAAGAGAGAATTTTATTCAACACTTACCTGGGTAGTAATATTTGTATTCCTCCGGGCTTTGTGTGGACATGCTATGCTGTAGTTCACTGCAGTAATAGCACAGATTGAGTTGACGTCGTCGAGTTCTCTCCTCTTCAGTGAGTCTCGAGAAACCCAGTTGCATGGGCTCCTGGCTAAGCATTGAAATGGGTTGAGGAACATGGCAGAGCTGGTATGTGACTGGAGTGCTGGTCTATGACGGCTGGAAAATTTTCAGTAAATGAACAGTTTTCACCCTTGCAAGCTAGTTTAGTCTGTAGGTCAAAGTTCAAGCTTTGTCTGAACACAGCCTTTAAAGAGATGTAATTTCTATTTATCTCACATAGCCAGTGTGATGTGGGAGAAGGAATCGATCAAATGTAAACAGGCAATAAATCAAACATGTAGTAATCAACAAGACAAGCCGGTAAGGCAGTAGAACTGGCAAGGCCTGAAACAGGAAATTGTCATAGAAGCAGAGGGAGCAGTACCAGTCAATACACAGGGCTCCCTCTGCTGGCATGGCATTACAAGCATAGAAAAAATTGCTATATTAGCTGTGCCATCTACAAATCTTTTATAAATAAATGATTGGTATGAGGCAAAAGTACAGAATTTTTATTTGGCTGTTTCAACAAAAATGTTTTACCAATTTTGAGGAACAGTTTCGTCCCTCTCGTAAACCTCATCTAAAGTGATCAGCTGTGTTCTGTTGCGTTATTTGTTCACACATTAAAAGCAGGGAATGTGTTGTATCAGTTCTGTCCATTGCTTTTGAGTCTTGCGATTGAGAAGAACACAAAAGACAAGATGAAGACAAGGGAATGGACTCTGACAGAAAAGATATTAAAAAAGACAAAATGGGGGAAATGTAGGATACAATTTTATACATTAGAATTTACTGGGTCATGAAAAGTTGGCATTATACCATAGTTTGCTGTCAGCTGTGGAAAACCACTTGCCTTCTGAAACACCACAAGCACCTGTTGGTTCTCAGCCAAAAAGAATTTGTGATCGTGATTTAATGTAACATGCAACAACATTTTCAAAAAAACATCACACTGATAAATCAATTAAATTAGGATGAGGAATGTCTTTTAGAGTAAAGGGTCAGTTTTTATTTATATTTAAACATATGCAGAGAAATCAACTTTTGATTGAGGATGCAACTTACATGAAATATAAATATAATATAATATATGTGTAACGAAGAGGTGGAGGCAGAGGGATCCATTTGCAGCATTTAATTAACAAGAGTAAACAGGCATAGGTCATACAGGGGCAATCAGAACAATAAGGGCGAGACAAAAACAAAATGATGAAACAGGCAAGGGTCAGGGCAGGCAGCAAACACTCAAAAACACAGTCCAAAGCAGAGTCAAAAGACAGGCGGCAAAAGGTCAAAAACAATATACAAACCAGTTGGTAACGATAAGGCAATCTGGGAAAATGCTCTGAAATGCTGCACATGGCAAAACAAAACATCGCACAGAGTAATGTGCAGCTCTGGGGTTTATAGTCCACATGATTGAGTTCAGGTGCCAAACAGGAAGTAATCAGGACCAGGTATGGGTTCATGGGAAATGTTGTTCAAAAGATTATTAATATTTTGGAGAGGGCTCCCGTTGACGACCAGCAGGAGGCGCAGCGGCGACCTCCTCTGTAACAGTATGAAGTCAAATAAATAATGGCAGTGGATGCACTGGTCTTATCCCCATTGAATACATTTAGATTTGAGTGTAATAAATCCATTAGTATGACTGATAAATTACGTAGATAAGGTTCTTTGCAGCAGAAGTGGGGAGGCACAGTTAGTAGTTTAGAGTGCATTTGGATGATCCCACAGTGTAATTTGTTGTGTAACTTACTTTCTTTAGCTAAGCACAAAGATTTGTATAAAATGATGTAGTCTCTGTACATACACCTCATAAATGTAATCCATGCCACTCCTGCTCATAAATAAATGTCTTCCTAAGATCTTTTTGATGCTTTTTAATTTAATGCTTGTCAGGCCCGGTTCCAGAACCAAATCACTAAGGGGGCTTCTGAAAAATGTGAGGGTGCTCACAAAAAATATGTATTGAACTGTATGAAAACGGTACCACCAAATAGGACTAAGCAGGGGCGTAGATTTAGAGTGGACGGAGGGGATGTGTCCCCACCAATTACCTCCGACCATTGAAATGTCCATACCAATAATTTAATCCACTTAAAAGAAATCGCGCTGTCAACATTAACCTAGACACGCAGAAACGATAAATCACGTTCTCTCCTTGAGTCCTCCCGCCCCCAAAACACATATGAACATTTTGATTGGCTGTGCCTTTCCCTGCTATCATGTGAGAGGCTATGGCTGCGTTCAGATACAAGCAGCGCCAAATGCAGTGGATTTTTTTCCCYGTGCAMGGTGTGTTGGGTGACATACATGTGAGGATGGCGGCAGCAAAAAAGAAGCTGGACATAAGGAGCTTTTTTCAAAGAAAAGTGTCACTTCAAGTTCGCTAGTGAATCCATCAAAGTCCATTAAAGTAACGACAACAGTTAACGGTAATGCTAGTGGGTTTTTTACCGCTTTGACGCACATTCATTATAGCAGGGCAGGCTATAGTCTGAATACAGATTTAAAACTAAAAGCTGATTAAACAGCTAAATGTAAAAGTATAAATATGAGAGTCAGGAGTAGGGCTGGGCGGTAAAACGATAACGATATGTATCGCGATAGACCATTATCGATATCAATAAAAAATGTGTTCGATTAAACGTTTGATATTTTTTATTCTTCGTCGGAAGAAAACAGAGGTTGCGAACATTAACAAAGGCATTGCATTAACAAAGGCACTCGCTCTTTGGTAACCTAGCAACGTAGGGAGTGACAAGCTAACAGCCAATCATGTAACAGTATCAAGTTTTGTTGCGCCATATCGTTGTCTCGTGCTGGTCTGCTGGATTCCTCTTCATAAGCAGAGAATGAGTGCCGCAGCGAGCGAGGAAATTGTAAATAAAAGAGGAAAAGTCAGCTCGCCAGTATAGCAGTTTTTTGGATATTATAAGTCTGACCGTAGTCAGACCAATGTCGTCTGCAAATTATGCAAGACCGTCGTCCCCGCCAAGACTGGTAATACCACAAACTTGATGTACCACCTTAGCCGCGCTCACCCTTTGGAGCCAGATGCCTTGAGGGGATTATGATCAGAGGAAGGTTAAGTTTAAAATAAAAATGTTTAATTTAATATATTATTCTACTGGTTCTTATTTTAATTGGGTCATAAAAAATATTAATAATTCGATAAATCGATATCGACCGATATGAAACACTGATATCGCGATACAGTTTTCAGCCATATCACCCAGCCCTACTCAGGAGACTAAAAACCTGGCTCAGATCAACAATGATACAAATGAGATTGAACAATGCCATGTCCACCAGAA
>JAZGTJ010011935.1:0-16370 GCA_036877575.1 Botia almorhae
TGATTCTACATACTGGTTTAGTCTACATACTGGTTCTTTAAAACATTTGAGATGTTCTTGACTATAATTAAGATTTAGGTCCCAAATTTATTTTACATTGTTTCTGAGTATGTGCAATCCCTGGGTTCAACCCCATGACTTGCCATGCTCTAACCACTGAGCTACAGGAAAGCAATGCAACAATTAAATGCATAGCACCTATTTTTAGAACTTCCCGTTTGTTATTTCACATGTATTTTCAGCATAGGTTACTGTAATTTACTGTACTCACCCACAGTAAGGGTGTGGGCGTGGCACTTGCGATTGATGCAGAACCTCCAGAGGCCCTGACTGGCTGCATTTCCAGAGTAGCGGTACTGCATCCAATAGTCTGTTGCCGTGGAGATGATGAGGAGCACAAGGGCCACCAGACCACAAATTGTGGCCCCACTCACTAGTGTGAACACCATGAAGGAGAGGCCGAGAAAGTGACCTGCAAAATTAGGACATGAAGAGACAACATAGAATAAACATTTATACGTTTATCTTTATCCTGTTTGGATAAATTTACACCTTAAAACAAAAAACTATATCTATATTATCTATACCTTTCTGTAAATGTATCTAACACATGTTTACATTCACACATTTGGCAGACGCTTTGCGACTTTCATTCTACACATTGTTTCTGAGTATGTGCAATCCCTGGGATCGAACCCATGACCTTGGCATTGTTAACGCCATGCTCTAACCACTGAGCTACAGGAAAGCTGCCGTTTACGATTAAACTGGTCGTTTATGATAAAAAGATGCACCAGGGTACCATAGTTTCAGACCACACAGTTATTACTGTAACTGTACTGCAGAATCAGTAAAAATGTCATTGATAAAAAATCAAAATGTGATCAGATCACAATAATCATAACATGTAGATCTACACGTAAATTTATGGAATTATTAATCTCAGACATACGATTTTAGAAAACTATGAAGGCAACCATTTTCTAAAATTTGTTTTAATAATATAAAAATATATTTAATAATATACGTTTTAATAGTAACTAACAAACACCATACCTCTACTAACAACAGCACGGCCTCCTTCAGTTCACGTGACTCAGTTGAATCAGTGTTTGTTTTGTACCATCAGCATTTGGCTCGCATTGAAACTCTCATGCGATCGATCAAGCATTTTCTGTGTTATATTACGCAGAAGTGGATTTTGAATGCGAATTGTTTGCACAGCACAAACTGCGTCAGCACAATTTCAACTCTGTGCCAAATGTTGCCAACACACACACACACACACACACACACAGCTGTATCGGCCAGCTCCATGCACACTAAGTTTGCAACAATTTACCATTCAGGGAATAAATAAGAAAGCCATTCATGTTGTCTCAAAGATCATGCAAGAAAGCGCATTTTTAAATGGCCACAAGTGCGCAGAGAACAAACCAGGCCTTTGTTGGTGGCAAACATTACAAATACGCTCACATATCCAACAGAGCTAGAAAACATGCTTATAAAAAGTCTAGGAAAGTACTTTGACAGAACACAAACTTTTCATTGTGCCAAAAGTTAGTAAATCAAGCTAGTCTTTAAAACCAGACAAATGTAAAGTATTTTTTGATCATATATACCTCTCTGTTGCCTGTTGTCTCTCCAGTAGCTCGCTGTCTGTCTGTCTGTTTGGTTGTAGGGTTTATAAGCACATTACGCTCGCCTGTCATTGTTTCGGCCACAATAGGGCGAATGATCGAGTACAGCATGTGAGATGTGAGGTAATCCGCATCTTTTGCTCTCTCCATCACGCTTGTTTATTCATCCACAATCCTTCCAGCATTCCGCATCATCACCAGTATCTGAATCTCTTGACGCATGTTTTCTGACGCATGACACCCATGCGTCGCCACACACACACACACACACATTCACTTCTGTGGACTCGCAAGTCTTTCTGCTTTGGGGTCATGAGGAATTTTGTGGAGGGGAGGGTGAATCCAACGCCCCAGCATTCCTGAAGTTACGCTGACATTTAGTGACCTCAAAAAGTATTTGCAGACTAAAATCGTACTTTTTGACAAAATACATAATCATGAAAATAACACTGAGGCACATGCAAAATGCTTCAAAACTATCCAGCTGGTCACACAATTTTTTGTACATGACACCAATTTACCTCAAATCCACAGGTATAGCTCCTATTTTTATATATTTTTTTAAATAAATGCAAACCCACACACTAAGCTAAAATTAAATTCAAATAAACGTGAAATTGTGAGGACGACAATAAACCATAACATGCTGTCAGTTTCGACAAATATTTATTTAAAACATCACCAACAATCCAAGCAGAATTGTTTGCGTACATATATTCTGGCATATTTAATCAAAAGATTACAAGTTAATACACCATAAACACAATATGTTGGGAATCACAACACACAGCATTAGAACAATGCTGAAAATGCTGACTTCTGAGCTGGATTCGATTGGTCTAAGGGTTCATACCCTTAATAGTAATCAAGTGTAGGAAAGTTTGAGCATTTGAACAGTCCAACATACAGTTCCAGCCACAACTCTGTACAGCCTGTGACAGTACAACAGTACGGTTCGCCGTGACCTCAGCAGTTCGGATGACATCACAGATGTGACATACGGTTCCCTCACTTCTTATTTGGGTGTCCTTTTCCCGCCTTCATGCCACGCCCTTTTTTCGGACCCCGCCCACCTTTGTTGCTCTGGTTTTTCCTCTGCATCGCCCTTGTGTCTTTCTTCATCCGTCCATCCACCACGCGGAAGGCTCCCTTCACGCCGGCCGGCCGACGCACCTTGCGGCCGGCGCCCTTCTTGGTGACCACGTACGTGACCTCCCGTTTCTCTTTACCAATCCCCGCCTTTTTATAGATGCTGCAACACGCACCAGAACAGCAATTAGGGAGGGTTTAATGAGATTCGCAAAGCACTGAATGTGGTTGGTGGAGGTGGAGACTGACCTTTTCAGCTGAGCCATTTTCTCTCGCTCAGAGATGTCCACAGTGTTGACGACAGCCTCGGCCTTCTTCTTGGCCTGTTCCATCTTCTTCAGCATCTATATCGAGAATAAAAAGCCATTTGAAGACCATATTTTAAACTTTAGAAGCATTTTGGATCCGTCCCCTCCGAATTCCACTTTTAATATTAATGTGGAACGACATCTAGATTTCTCCTGAGTTCTCTCTCCAAGCTGGAGTCTCACCCTTCTCTTCTTGCGAGCCTTGGCCTCTGCGACTCTTTTGATTGGACGGGCGTTTATTTCCCGCCATTTTTGCTTGTATTCCTCCACCATTTCTTTGGAGACGGGAATGGGCCTCTTTCGGTGCTTCTTCTCATCGTCAACAAACCAGGCCGGAATTTCTGTCATTTCCTCCGAGTTCGCGAACCTAAGCGAGACATCGCATTTCAGAGGGAATACGACACTATACATAGAATATCGTCAAAGACTTAAAGATACAGAGAATTTCAGTTGTTCTCTTACCTGTGGAAGGAGCCGTCGATCAGATCGCGAGTTCTCTTTTTGGATGTGGCGATTTGCGCCCCGAGCGCCAGACCCTCTGGGTCAAGAATTCGAGCCCGTTTATCTGAGAAGAAACATTCATAATTTAATAGCAAAATAGCGTTTCTTTATTCGTCGCTCGTTACGCAAATACCAAACGCTGAAGAACGTTCTCAACTGACTCGTGCGTTCAACGGGAACAACTTGAAACTGGCCTTCATCATCCACCCCGAGCTCGCCAGCAGCTGAAGACGCGTTCTTCATCCGAGCTATTTCTCTGTTACACAAAATTACGTAAAATTTACCAAAGCACTCAAAATTAAAAAAAAAAAAAAACGTGTTTTAATGTCATAAATAAACCTCACGTTTCATCATCGCTGCTATCATCAGAGTCGCTGTCGCTGCCGTCTTCAACTCCAGCCGCCTTCTCTACTTCCTGTGAGGGAGTGGCCACTTCCTCTTCCTGTTTGGTAGGCTCCGCCTCCTCAGCCTTCCTCTTTCTACCTTTTTCAGACTGTTTGGTTTGCAGTAGCTGAGTTTGTCTGAGTTCCTTCATGGCGTCTTTGTCATCGCCAAGATCCAACTCGGCAAAGATGTCCTGCGTAGACATTTAATGAGGAACATTAAGAACATTGAGGAAACATTAAGTTAACGACAGTCTGAGAGTATCATGTCTAAACAAGCAAATGGCTCATTTGCACCTTGCTGAACCACAAGTCCGTCTCTCGTTCCATTTTCTCGTCTTTTCCTTCGAGATCGACTAGTAACTCATTTTTGTTTCCTTCCTCGTGCTTCTCATCAGCGGCGAACGACACGCTACAAAAAAACCCGCAAAAATGCAATGAGGAAATGCTCTAAAGTCGTACAACAGTCATGAATGACAAACACTGACGTTTAAAAGCACAGATAAATCAAAATTGGTCAAACTGTCTGTCGTTATTTGCTTGCCCCCAATACCCCCACCCACTATTTTTATTATTCTGTCATATGGGGAGATTGACAGCCATTGGTTACGGTCAACTTTCGTAGCATGGAAAAATCAGCTTGTGTACCACAGACAAAATCAGAAAGGTCTGAAAGGACTTGAGAGCAAATAAAACGTTTTAATTTTTATGTGACTGTCCCTTTAAACTACCAACCACGAGCCAAAACTAATCGTGTCAGTGCAGCAATCAAAACAAAAGCTAACGATACAAGTACAGTAAAGGAAGGCGATTGAATGTTACTTTTTCTTCTTGGGAGTTTTCTTCTTAATCTCTTGCTCCCTCCTCTCAACCTCCTCCAGGTCGTCCGAGTCCAGGTCAGAAGCTAGAGACACGCGCTCGCCTTCGGAGTCAGAGAAGTACAAATCTTCCTCATCCTCTTCCTCCACCACGGCATCTGCTGTTTTCATATCGCCGTGAGTGATTTCACTGAGAGCCTGAAAAATAAAACCAGACTAATATTTACACCCTGTTGTACTTACAAGAACACGACTTTAATTTCTGAGAAAAACGTGAGTGCTGAATGCTTGTGTAAAACTTGCTAGTCGCAATGCTAAGGTGTTGCTACGTGGTTACGGTGTTTAGCACGTTGCTATGTAGTTGCTAGGGTGTTCTGATTGGCTGTTGTTTTCCAGTCCTAACTTCTGATATTCTGGTCTCTGGATATGCCTCAAGTTCAACTGTTTTTTTTTTTTCAGACATAAAAATGGAGTTGTTTGGTCTTGCCTGGGCCTTTTTGATGGTACCGAGTGAAAACATTGATGAATCGTTGCTCTCGGCGATGGAGACTCCCGGAAGGTCCATCTTCAGTTCCACCCTCTCTCTCTGTTTCCTGCGTTCCTTTAGAAGCTTCTTCTTTCTCCTGTTTACAGACAAAAACAGCATTTAGGTTCAGCCAATCAACATCATGAATGCGGTTTGGACAGTTTATCGTTTTTACGGTGATAAAAATGTACCGCTTGAGCTCAGAGATCTCTTCAGCTTTGAGCTCTGCCAACTTCTTCTCCATTTCCTCTTCCTCGTCTTCCTCCGTTTTCTCCTTGTCCTCCTTTTTGGCAACCTTTTTCCGGCTTTCCTTCTCGTCGGTTTCGCTCTCATCGCCAGAGGTGAGGCTAAGTGAAAACACTTTACTTCAGCAACCAGAAGCTACGCTAACATAATAATCGCATTACTGCTTTATGATGTCATGAAGTACCAAATCTCTTCGTCGAGCTGTTTGGCTTCGTCCTTTAGTTTTCTAGCCAAGAATCTCCTCAGCTTGGTCCTCCACGACAGCAACAGCCTGCCGAGGAAACAGCCAATCAGAATTGAGCGACAAAGAACGTTTGTTCACGTGAAAGAATTGTGTCACGCCAAAAACTCACCGCAATTCTTTTCGGCCCAAGACTTTAATATCTTGACAACATTCTTTGATTTCCGATGAAGTAGCAGAATGGAACTCCAGCTCTGGGTTATCGAAGGTTATCTAGACGGAAGATGGAAATTAGAGGTTCCTCAAAAACACGAATAAGGTTCGCTAACGGAACATTATCTTCACAACGACAACGTACTTCATTTGTTTTGCTCAGGAAATCTACAGGGTTCTCAGCCTTTAGAAACTGAGTCAGTGAGAAGGTGCGATACAAAGTGAGGTCACCGTCGTCATACCCTTCAGCCTGAAACAAAACAGACAAACATTATTTAGACAAAAAACAACGAAAATGAAAAACTTAAATTTAACTAAATTACTTTAAGACGACAAAGGCACGCTTTCACGCAAAAACAACATTATAAACGCAAGCGTTTTATTTAAAACTGCCCGTAACTTTTACTTCATCATCTCTGTTTGAAACATAAAATTGCAGGTTACTTTATGCACTTTTCATTACTTGCGTTAAAGTTGAATAAAGCCAAAACGACAATATTATAAACTTACTATTGTAAATCAGGGTACGGTAAAGATATTCTGTTGAACACTGATCACGTGCTGGTCATGTACTTGCTCAATAACTGATTTTTGTTTATTGTTGCTCAAAAACATCAGGTTGTAGCTTTACAGAGTTAAAATCTAATGTCGACAGCAGCACAACAGACCTACCTTGGGCTTTTTGGTAGTAATCAGCTCCTTAACCGTTTTGACTTGAACGTCGACCTCTTTAAAAGCATGCTTGGGGTCGAAGAACTTGTTGTCAATTTTATCCGGGTTCAAATATCCTGTAAGGTATGTAGAAACATTAACATTTCACTGAACACGGACCATTTATGGACGAGTTAATGGATGAATATTCACCCTGGCAGACAACGAAGATCTCAGCCGACTCGCTACGGGACGCCTGCGGCTTGGTGGCCTGAACCTTCTTGAAGAACTGCTGGAAGATCCACATGAGAGGCTGATAGTCTTTGGAGCGGAAAACCTTGGTGATGAACGTTCCACCTTTGGTGAGAAACTCGCACGCCATCTTGAGAGCCATGAGTGTGAGGTTAGCTACGGAGAAGCACAACCGATGAAATGCAACGACAGACATACGAATGACATCACTTTTCTACCGCTGTTCGCGCATACCTTGAGAGAAGGCGTCATGTTGCCAGTTGGCGCCGACGTTGGGCGCGCCATCGTTGAGAACCACGTCCACCTTCCACGTCTGCAGCTCCTTCCTGAGAGCCTATTGGACAAGATCGGTCAATGATGCTGTGACATCACAGCTTTGTTTTTGATCACACTGAAACAGACGTCACCACGTACCTGTCGGCATTTCTCGGTTGTGATGTCTTCTTGCAACGTGACGACGTTCGGGATGGGTTTGATCGGCACCAGGTCCACACCTGACGTCAGACAAGCAGAGTCAGTATCTGTGTGCTGTGATCAGACACTTAATATGGACTTTGTCTAAGTTTTCCCTCAAATCTACAGTTTTTTGCAGTTGTAGCTGTAATCTTTACTACATTAACTTTGAGACTTTGATCATTACCGGAATTCCACACTCACCAATAATTAGACTGGAAACTGGCATAAACTTTGATGCCACCTGCAACCTGAATGGGGACAATATTCAATGGCCGCCCATTAACCACTGCATAGTTAAATAAATGACAATACAACGAAAGATGAAGACATCGGATCTGTCTACACACCATCCACCCGGCGCGGCACACAGATCCAAGAGAGCTCGTGCTTTCTGGAGGAACTGGAATTTGCGGTTGAGTTGAATGAGCTTAAAGGAAGATCTGGAGCGATACCCTAAAATATAAACACGTGACGAGTAACGCAAAGTTTAATAGTTGCGCAAAGCAGATTTTAAAAGATTACTAGTAGAAAAGTAGTAAACTAGTAAACACAGCCTGCGTCATAGTTTACCGATCAAAACTTTATTAAGATCTCAACTCGAACATGCATCACAGGCCAAAAAAACTGACGTTAAAAACTCACACGCTGCTATCTAAAACGACTTTACATCATTTACCTGTTTCTTTGGCTAGATGATAGAACTTATCCTTTCTGGTTTTTCCTACTTTCAGTTTTTTACCCATGATTTCTGTTGTAAATGATTAGTTTACGAGCAGTATTTAGACACGACTCGCCGCTGACTCGCTGGCTACACGTGTATTTTGGGGGCGCACGATGATGACGTGACCACAGTTTTTTTTTCTCACCCAGAGACCTTCATGAAACGGTCTACAGACAACAAACAAAAATGTACTCGCTTTAAAAAGATTTCGACTTTATTGCACTGTTGTACACAACGCCACAAGACAAAAACTAATTACTGTAAGCAAGTATAATGTTATTATAGTATAATGTTTTGTATAAATACATTATATATGATAGAATCATTTTTCTATCTTTTTTATACTTATTGCTGGCATAATTTACATCATGTAATTATCTTTAACTTTAAATATCTTTACTGTGTGTGCTTTTCATAGTAATATACAAATAAATAAATAATGTTAAGCCCTAGGTTGCAGTCAGGGGGCGTGGTCAACCTCTGTGACGCCATCAACGCTTGACAGCAGCGCGGTTACGTGCCCCTCTCGGAGAACAGTCCAGATCAAAGATGGCGGCGTACATGAGAATGTGGAGATCATACAGAAACATCAGCACGGCTTCTGCAGCCGGTCCCGGTATGATCAGATCCGGATTAAACGCGTTATTCCCACGGGATCCGCTCGCCGGGAGCGGCTTCATCAACATTCATCGTTCCTATTCCTACATTCCCAGCAGAAACTCTGGATTGTGCAAAAGTAGAATCACAGCATCTGTAATGACTGACAGATGGACCCGGGTCACCGGTGGACCCGTTGGGTCCGGATCGCCCATCGGTGGCTGTCAGAGGAGGTTTCTGTTCGGGAATAAGGGCAGTGGGTTTTCCGGAGAGGATGGGGCTGAGAACAGCAGTGGATCTGCTGGGGATGAGTCTGGAGGTGAAGAGGGTCCATATATGCCCCCTCAGATGACAGCTCTCACCCCCATGCTGGTACCAGAGGTGTTTCCGAATGTGCCTCTCATTGCAGTCAACAGAAATCCGGTGTTTCCCAGATTCATCAAAATCATTGAGGTGATGTCACATACCTTACATCATAGAAATGATGCAATCACGCTTTGTTATTAAATACATCTCTTAAAAGTTCTCAGAGGGGTATAAAAAGTTATATTGGCATAAAAATCAGTGCCGTTGGCATTTAGATCCATTAGTATATTCTGCAATGCTTCTCTATGGTGTTTATTTTGTGATTGTTCTAGAAACGTGTGGCGTATCTGGAAACCGTTTCCGTTGAACGGCTTGTTTATGACTTAAACTTGCTCGAAACCAAAATATGTCACTTCAGGAGTTATAAAACGATATAAAAAACAATAAAAAACTATTGTAAACATTTACTTTTGTATAACTATTGGACATAAACGTATGAGCCAATACGTTTGAAATAATATATGGTATATTTATAATAGGAAAATTACGTAACAATAGAATTAATTATAATATCACCGTGTTTAAAATCAACGAATGGTGGCTAAAGGTGATTAATATGGTGAAAATCTTGAACGGTGAAACGGTGACCGCATGCAGGACTTAAAATACAGGTTACAGCAATTCCCCATTAACATATACAATTATTTACATTAGTTATAACATCTTTATGCTGCAGAAAAGGAGACATGGCTTCAGTCTAACCCAAATCATAAAGTGAAACAAATGAAACGCGCGTGCGTGTTATGTGTGTGTGCACGCGTATGTGTGTGTGCACGCGTATGTGTGTGTGCGCGTGCATGTGTGCGTGCGTGCGTGCGTGTATGTTAATCTTATGTTATCTGCAGGTTACAAACAAGCAGCTCATGGATCTGTTGAGGAGAAAAGTGCGCCTCGCTCAGCCCTATGCTGGCGTGTTTCTGAAGAAGAACGACCAGTAAGTGCGTTTTCCAGCTAACGTTTCTCCAACGTTTCCATTAAGTAACAAAAACATAAAAAATGTTGTTTCTTATTAAGTTCTAGCTCGGTTCAAAACACCCAGGTTTTTACACGCTGTACTAATGTTATTGTTTGGTTATAAGAACGTTATTCAAGCATTTAGTTAAATTCCGTAACATTCCTAAAACGTTCGATTAACAACTAAAGAATAGCGTTTTTGATGTATATGATATATAAGGTTAAAAAAAGATATTAACGTTACTGCAGGAACGCTTTTGAGAACTTTAAGAGAACATTAGCCAACGTTGTGAGAATGTTCCCTGTTAGCTGTGTTTTTAACAGGCAAGTCGAGGTCAAGCTGACAGTCTGTACCACGTTTAATTGTTTGTATTGACTTCTGTCTGATGCTCTGCTGTTTGTTTGTCAGCGATGAGTCTGATGTTGTGGAGAGTCTGGAAGCGGTTTATCACACTGGAACGTTCGTGCAGATCCACGAGATGCAGGATCTCGGAGATAAACTTCGAATGATTGTGATGGGACACAGAAGGTGATGGTCAAAACTTCATGTTCCTCTAAGAAAACAAACTTTTTTGTCTGATGAATTGAATTGAATTTAATTAAATCATTTACTTGAATTACCCCATTGTGAGTCATTTAAAGTATCTGAGAGTAAGACTTTTACATTTATAATAAAATAATATATTTCACAAAACTTGAGCATGTTGTATTTGTGAACTTTAATATTAAAGTCATTGAACCTCCGGAAGTGTTTGAAATTATTTGTTGGCATGAGAAATTTTAAGTGTTCTTTCATAACAACAAATAAATTATATAATCAATTTATTGTATAGCTTTGAGTTTCGTTTTGTTTTGTTATGTAGAATTCGTATCAACAAGCAGCTGGACGTGGACCCGGACGAGCCCGTGTCTCTGGAGACTGAGGGCGAACACCCGAAAACTCGGAGAAAACCGAAAAGATCCCGAAAGGATTCGGCCTCCGTGCCCGAAGCGATGGAGGAGAAAGTGCAGGAGGCGGGGCTTGTGGTGAAGCCCCTCCCCCTTCTTAACGTCCTAATGGTGGAGGTGGACAATGTGGTCCATGAAGACTTCCAGGTTACAGAAGAAGTGAAGGTGTTATACTTCATTTAAATAAGCACGATACAGCACATTTAGCATTTAAAGACCCTTTGTAATGGCGTAGAAGCCACAAAACCCATTAATTTAAATATATGAATATTCATGAAGTATTTAATAGTATGTAAAATGTCATTAAACTTTATTTACTTGCTCCCCTGTAAACTAGGCCCTGACTGCAGAGATTGTCAAGACAATTCGTGATATAATTGCTCTGAATCCTCTGTACAGGTAACGCTGATGAAATGTTTGAATTATTCATTATAATAATATCATTATATCATTACAAATGTTAAAACATTCAAATGTTGTTTGTGTGTCAGGGAGTCTGTGCTGCAGATGATGCAGGCGGGCCAGAGGGTCGTGGATAACCCCATTTACCTCAGCGACATGGGCGCGGCGCTAACCGGGGCCGAATCGCACGAGCTGCAGGACGTTCTGGAGGAAACGAATGTACGTACGTGCGTGCCACAATTTTTTTTAATCTGTTTCTTTTATTCGGCGTGTCTGACGCGAATTGTGCCCCGACAGATTCCCAAACGATTATACAAAGCGCTCTCTCTGCTGAAGAAAGAATACGAACTCAGTAAGCTGCAGCAGCGTCTTGGCAGAGAGGTGAGGAAAGATTTAGCACACAAACATGTTGAATGTTTTACAGTAGCTCTTTGTTTTCTGCTTTGGTTGTGTTCCGAATGGTGTACAACCATACTATGCGTACTACTACTTTTGTAGTATGCAGTAAATAGTACACAGTATTCTATTTGGAACACAAACACTTCTGATTCTTTTGAATATGGAGTAAGGGCTTTTGTGTTGATCTAAACATGCTTGGCTGTTCATCTTTGGTCTTCAGGTGGAGGAGAAGATCAAGCAGACCCACAGGAAGTACCTTCTGCAGGAACAGCTGAAGATCATCAAGAAGGAGCTGGGCCTGGAGAAAGAAGACAAAGACGCCATTGAGGAGAAGTTCAGAGAGAGGCTGAAGGACCGAACCGTTCCTCAACACATCATGGATGTTATAAATGAAGAACTGAACAAACTCGCGCTGCTAGACAATCATTCCTCAGAGTTCAAGTGAGGCCATTAACAACTTCAAAATATATTGCTATAAATCAGGGGTCTCTGGTCCATGTTTCTGGAGGTCCACAGACCTTCAAAGTTTAGCTCCAGCCTACTCCAACACACCTGCCTAGATGTTTCTAGCAGTCCCAAAGACCTTGATTAGCTGTGATTCACTAAGGTTGGAGATAAACACCCTGCAGCTCTGTGGACCATGCTGGAGATCTCGCTATAAACTATAAATATTATTATCCTTAAGATAATTTGTTATTCATTCTCCGCTGGATTGCCTTAAAATTCCCAGTGTTACTCGGAACTACTTAGACTGGTTGACCTCAATGCCGTGGGGCACCAACAGTGTGGAAAACCTGGAGCTGAGCCGAGCCAAAGAAGTGCTGGAAGAGGACCACTACGGAATGGATGACGTTAAGAAACGCATTTTGGTAAAAACAAACAAACTGTTTCGAAATCCTTGTGCTTTGGTCACACGGACGTCGAACCCTGTTAATCCGAGCGCTTGTTTTTCCATGCAGGAGTTCATAGCTGTAAGCCAGCTCAAAGGCAGCACACAGGGAAAGATCTTGTGTTTCCACGGACCTCCGGGTGTCGGCAAGACCAGCATCGCCCGATCGATCGCCCGAGCGCTAAACCGCGAATACTTCCGCTTCAGCGTCGGCGGCATGACCGATGTGGCTGAAATTAAAGGCCACAGGTGGGCGTGGCCGTCTTGTGTCAATGGATCTGATTCGTTAAACAAAACAATGAGTTTGTGTTGTTTTAAATAGTTCGTAAAACCCTGTCGCGTCAATTCGAGGTGTTGTGTTAAATTGCGTTTCACGAGTGTGTTTATTTTCAGACATATTTAGCATGTTTAATGAATTATAAAAGCGGTTGCTGTTGTACGTCACAGGAGAACGTATGTTGGCGCAATGCCAGGAAAGATCATCCAGTGTCTAAAGAAAACCAAGACTGAAAACCCGCTGGTGCTTATTGACGAGGTGCAATTCTTGACTTAATACACGTTTTGCTAACGTCAGTGTTCCCTTTCCAGAGCGTTTTTCTAATGTTTATCTGTTCCCTGAACATTTTCATGATGTTAGTTTTTGGTTCTTAATGTTATTGTATAGTAAACCAAAAAAGCACTTTCTCGGATTGTTATTATTTAATTCCCGAGAGGAACAAAATCTGACGTTAGGGGAATGTGTTGGGTTAATGACACGCAATGTTACCTCTGTCTCTGCTTGTTGTGCAGGTTGACAAAATTGGCCGAGGTTACCAGGGCGACCCGTCCTCCGCCCTGCTGGAGCTTTTGGATCCAGAACAGAATGCAAATTTTCTAGATCATTACCTGGATGTTCCCGTTGATTTGTCGAAGGTATAAACTCGCCGTCATTTCTGTCGTCCATCTGTTGGAGGAACCTGAATTCATTGATCCTCGGCTGATGTTTTCTTGTCCAGGTGCTTTTCATTTGTACTGCTAATGTTCTCGACACCATCCCCGAACCATTAAGAGACCGAATGGAAATGATCAATATTTCGGGCTACGTCGCTCAGGAGAAACTGGCCATCGCAGAGGTACAGTAATAACTCCTAAAACTCAACAGTATCTGCCTTAACTAGACAACTTGCATGTGGTTAGATTAAACTAGTTGCCTATTCCAGCCTTATGAGGAACTAACCGAGAACTAACCGAGAACTATCACAATCGTACCGTTGATTAAATCCAGATGAATTGTTCCTGGTGTTTTCATTAGACGCATGAATGTTCCCGTCAAAGTTCTTCTTTATCTGCCTTTCTGCTCTCAGACATACTTGGTGCCTCAGTTGCGAGCTCTGTGCGGCTTGGATGAGCAGAAGGTGAGCGTGACCCCTGAAGCTCTGAGCGTGCTCATCAGACAGTACTGCAGGGAAAGTGGTGTCAGGAATCTTCAGAAGCAAGTCGAGAAGGTACGGACAACTGCAACAACTGCGGTGGCGTTTTGAAGGCGGAGTTAAGTTGTGTGCCTTCCGCTCGCTTTGTAGGTGTTCCGCAAAGTAGCATTCCGCATCGTCAACGGCGAGGAAACGGCGGTGAGCGTCACGTCCGACAACCTTCAGGATTACGTGGGAAAGCCCATCTTCACCGTGGACCGGATGTATGACATCACGCCGCCTGGAGTCGTCATGGGCCTGGCGTGGACGGCCATGGGTGAGCCAGCCAAACGTTTAATCGAAACAGACTCTCAATGAGAAACATTCACGATAAGATTTTTAAAGGTAGGCTAGGCAATTTCGGAGACGCTAGCAATAGCAAGCTAGCTTTGAAAGCATTAGACCCCGCCCTCCCTAAAAGCCACGCCTCCTCCAGCATGTGAGCACAAAGGACGTTCTGTCAATTGCATTAGAACCGAACGTGTTACGTTTGTAAAGAATTCACCGCCGGTTCTGTCTTTCACAGGCGGATCCACTCTGTTCATCGAGACGTCTCTGCGGAGGCCGAAAGAACCTCAGGGCAAAGATGGACCCAAAGAGGGGTCGCTGGAGGTCACGGGCCAGCTGGGTGATGTCATGAAGGAAAGCGCTAAGATTGCTTATACGTTCGCCAGATCATTCCTCATGAAGGAACAACCGAACAATGATTTTCTTCTGAACTCTCATATACATCTCCACGTGCCTGAGGTGAGAACCACAGCCTGGCTTACAACTCACACACACTGTTGTTTGTTGTTTTTAGTGCATTACTGTTCATTTTGATCTTAACTGTAAGTTTTTGACATAATCATATCACTGAACCACAGAACTAAACCGTAACTTCCTGATAAAATGACACCACAAATTACTAAAATAGAAGTTGCTGCGGTAGGGAAAAAATTTGTAACGCCTGATTTGCTGAGGCAAAGTCACATGACTTTGTGATGCACATCGAGGAATTTATTGCGTAAATGTGTTCCAGTGTAATTTATGCGCTTATTAAATAAAAAAATGATCAGACTAAATTTTATGCACTTGTTTAAAATGTATGTGCATCTTGGCATTTCCATTCAGTGTTATTTTTATGCAAAATCCCAAAATGTGCATAAAAGTTGAATGGAAACATGACTTAAGAAGGTGTCAAGTTAAAGGTGTTGAATAGTCTGTGAATCTGTTCAGGGTGCAACTCCTAAAGATGGACCCAGCGCCGGCTGCACCATCATCACGGCCCTGCTGTCCTTGGCCACCAACACGCCAGCACGTCAGAACGTAGCCATGACGGGGGAAGTGTCCCTGACCGGCAAGATTCTGCCCGTGGGAGGGATCAAGGAAAAAACCATTGCTGTAAGTTAACAGATGAAGGGGGGTCACGCTGTCTCATTTACATCACTTCCTGTCGTTTCCATTCATGCATGTGACTGGCACTTTTATCCGAAGCAACTTACAGGCCCTGTCCTTTATGATTAATTTATTCTTTTAGACTCAAACCCATGACCTTGGTGTCGCGGGCACCATGCGCTACCATTTCAGCTACAAGAACACGTTTCATCAGAAATAGGATCGTTTTAACGCACTAAATATACGCGGTGATATTTCTCGATTCTTCCAACAGGCCAAGAGAGCTGGAGTAACGTGCATCATCCTTCCGGCGGAAAACAGGAAGGATTTCTCCGATCTTGCCGAATACATCACGGAGGGGCTGGAAGTGCATTTTGTGGAACACTACAGGGAAATCTATCCGATCGTTTTCTCAGGACAGTAAAGAATTGTGCTTTTACAGTCCACCAGGTCAAGAAAACAAACGCACAGAACCAGATTCCAAACAAGGTCGTTTCTGTTGTTTAACACTCATGGAGGTACAGAAGGTTTTGGGCATGCCAGCGTGTTTTGTGGGACATAGATCAGAAAGTGTCAGTGTTTATAGATGGCAAAGTGAGGCTGTGGAATCTTGCTGACGTGAGATCCCCACAAGATCCCAAAGACTCACAGATCCTGATATCGCTGCTACGCAGCCCCACAACAATGTGTTTGAGTGCTTTATTTCATGTTATTTTCATTGTGAAATGATTATGAAATCATGTCTTAATTATTTGCAATCTTTGTAATAAATGACTATAACACCATCAATTGATATTCCCTCAATTTACGATTGAAACAAAGTTGTGGCATCAGAAGAACATTTTTTGGTTTTAAAGCATACCTACACACACACACATATATTCTGTATTCTACATCTATATATGCAACTTCACTTTCAAACGCAATATAGTGACTTAATGCTATAATCAACTGTTAAGTGTAGGCATTTAGAGATTGTGTAAATGCATGTGAAAATGCAAAATA
>JAZGTJ010011936.1:0-14515 GCA_036877575.1 Botia almorhae
AGACAGTTCTGCTCAAAACTCAATAAGTCAATATAAGAACATTCTTAATATAGAGGCTGTGCATGCTTCTGCTTGCATGAGTCAGTTAATGCAATGTATGATGCATGCATGTGTGGGAGTCGCTTACTGAAGACCAGCACTTTAAAAATGCACAGTGCATCTAAATGCACTGGAGTCAGCTCTCTCTCTCTCTCTTCCTGTGATCAAACTATTGTTGTGATCAAACTATTGTTCTGGAATCTTCATGCATGGCAAGCATCGCTCAGATTTTCTTCAGAATCTGTCGGTCTCTCTCATACACATAAACCACAAAATGCAGGTGCAACGTGGTAGGTGGGCTGAGCAGAAGCCTCTGATGTTCTAATGAGGGTCAAAGGTCAAGGGTCATCGGCTTGGTCCACTCAGCTAAACTGCTGTCGCCCCCCCCCCCACATCATTCAAATAACAGCCATATGACACTTCCAGACACTGTCCGAGATGTTTAATACAGACTCACGTTCCTCCGTGTCAATAAATCATGCAGCTGTCCCACAGGTGACACAAACACAATACCTCACGTGCACAACCTCACGTGCACAACCTCACGCGCACAACCTCACGCGCACAACCTCACGCGCACTTCACCAGTTTTAGCACACCATCCATAACAGCTCATAAACTCATTTTTTGTCGTACTTTACAGCCAGACTCTCAAGTAAGACATTACAAGCTTATACACTGTGTGTGTGTGTGTGTAGAGATCTAGAGTGCTCATGTATTGAGTGAGGGTAACAGTGGAAAGCAAAGACTGTTTCCAAGTGTTGATTATTAATTGTAGGCAATGCGCAGGAGAAGGTATGTGCGTGAGGTGCGAGGCAGGCGGCCGCCACTCACCCCCGCCAAGCAGAACTAAACAGAAGCATGTATGAGAGCTACACAGAGAGTCTGTCTGTGATCGTGTCAGGAACTCAGTGGGTGGTAGAACTAAAGCCATAATGGCTCGACCTCCTTCCACACTGAATAATGAAGCGATACTGTCAAAACTGCCATGTTTATAACACACAGCTCCACATTTAAGCGTGTCCGATTCATTGTGTGACTGTACCATCAATAAATCTGACAGACTCTAATGCCTGGATTTCTGTTGGGTAACACAGAAACAAAACAGACCAAACCACTTTTTATAATGTCTATTCCATGCTTTCGTCTACAGCATTAAATCATCTTTATTTAGGGGATTTTCTCAGCAAATAATAAACAAATAAATTGTGTCATTCATTCGATTGTATTTTCTAATTATTTGAAACCTCCCGTTAGAATTAAATCCCACGATTGAAAAATGTATACATTTATATTTATATAGTCCTAAATATATATTCATCACATCCATAAATATATTTATCATAATCAATATCTCGTTTCTCATAATCTCATAATCTATTTTCTTCACCACACAGACCGCTTTTTTATCTATGTTAATTACTGGAGTCTTTATCAGTCGGGTTTTGATTGGCCCATTCTCACCGTCATGGTCGTGTGCCACAGGGCAAACGGCGTAAAGCAGAGCAGCACCTGCTAAACCAATTAAGAGGCTAGCAAAACACTGAGCCGCTAACAAACGCTGAACAAACACACATGCTCTACAGAGCCTGAACATTAGCATTCTGGCTAACAAGGTTTCCTGCTAACTTTGTTTACAGCAGATAATGAGGTCACGTTCAGAGCGCAGCCCATGACAAGCTGCTCAAGTGTGAATCCAATATTTTAAAATATAACTTTTCTTCTGAATATTACTCTTGTATTCTTTGATCACTGGTTTTAATGTCAACAGGAAGTGAAATACACAGTGTGTACGGTTATTTCCTAAAAGTAAAAATCACAGTAAGACTTCAGAAATGTATTGCAGTGGCTGTTATCTTAACAGCTTAGCTTGGACGTTTTCACACTGTTTAAAGAGTAAACGTAAAAACGATTTTCTTCATACCGTACGTCAATAAACAACGCAGAATAAGACCAACAACATACACTGAGAAAGTAAACAGGATACACTTAGAATTCATGCTGTCTTTAAAATCCAATCGTAACAAAGCCCACTTTTAAACTGTGTTAAGCCTGCTGTGCTTTACATGTGTGTTAGACTTGGTTAACCTGGCCTCATGCCTCCTGCTAGGGTAAAAGCCATTCACTTTGTAATGGTCCATTATAGAGCCGGGTCTGGTCAGCAGGGGATGGCGTGTGGGTGATTATTGGGTGGCTCTGTCCCCGGCTGCTGTCTTAAGGAGCAGCGGACTGCGAGCAGAGGGAGGTAATCTCACTTTAAGAGCACAATAACCATCTGTGAGCACCATCTGGCACAGGCTCATGTCTATCACAGGAAGCACTGGTCAGCTAGAGACAGGAAGAGAGAGAGGTGGGAGGGGACTCATTGTACAGGGACGCCGTTCCGATTCAACCGTTCCGATTCAGTATTGATCTCATTCTATTACACAGTCTTCATCTAGCAAGACGTCTAAGATCCTGATGGAGGATGGAAGGTCTTCCAAAAAGTATCTGAAAACCTCAACTTTGTAGGTCAAAGCTCTCAGGATGGGAACAAAAACACCCAACAAGCCCTCCATGAGGTCATCCGTTCACCTTAGCCGTTTTAAATAAATGTGACTTTAGCCTTGGATGATGATTTCCCCAGCTAACAGCACACGCTCCCAAAATGTTGGCTAATGTTCTCTAAAAGTTTTGTTGAAGTTATTAAAAAACATTCTTGCAGTAACGCTACTGGAACTTTAAAAACGTTAGATCAAAAACAACTCTTTGTTTGTGTCTTAACGGTCTTGTAACCAGAAACTGGACATTTGAACATTCCAAGAACATTAAAATGAGCATTTTTAATGCTTGGGAAATGTTAGGAAAACATTCTTACAACCTAAAATTCTTAGCTGGGTCTCTCTTTAAATATCTTTACAGGTAACACGAGATTCCCTCTTGGTTTGTGAGGTACGGTGAGCCATGTCCAGGCTGTGAATGAAATTCCAGCTTCATGGAATCAGCTGCGAGAAGAGACCTCACATCTCACACATGGTGCTGATCAATAGCAGAACTACATATGGCCCTGATCAATAACACAGTTCACACCCACACAATGCAGCGGTCACACATAAACACACAGGGACAGATGCGTGTGCGTCCCACAGCCTCTTCAGCTGTGACATCCCAGCTGTGTTTCCTTTACGTTTTTATTAGTAACAAAAACTTTAAAAATGTTATTTTGAATGTGCCAGAAACCTTCAAACCTTTTTAGACGCAGTATTAACGTTACTGCTTAGTTATAAGAACGTTATTAAACTTGTTTCATTCTTTAAGGTTTTTAAAACAGAGAATCACATTTTTAATATATATAATATAAAACATTAATAATAGGTTCTGCTGAAGTTACTGCAATAATAGCTTTGATAAATTGGGGAGAACTTTTACACAACATTAGCCAACGTTTTGAAAACGTTGCTGTTAGATAAGCAGGGCCGCTCCTCAGAGAGATGGACAAACACAGAGAGCACCCTATGCAAATATCTGTCAGAGAGGAACTAGGTACTTAACGCCACTTACAAGCCCAATCTCTAAAGATCCTCCACTCTAACACAGCAGCTTGTCCACTCAGTCTAATGAGGGCTGGGAGAAAGCAAGAGCTCCAAGCTGTTCCTGGAAGGAGCTTTCAGGACCTGGCTAATATTAAGACCGGATACAAGGTGTAAAGACTGTTTAAAACATAAATGCTAATTAATGTGCAGACGAGATTTGATTTGATGAAAATATTGAGCAAAATAATTAAGAGCCAAATAAAATTTCTGTCATTTACATTTAAGTCATTCCAAAACAGAACATTCAATTTTAGGTGTGCTGCCCCTTTAAATCTGTTTTTCTGACTCCGTTAAGTGTTTAACCCATGACTATGCATTTTTGCAAACTGTGTCGTCTGAACTATTTTCACACAGCACACCTACCCTCAAGAACACAGACACGCTTATTCCCATACGCACACCCTTCCATGCGGATTTCTCATACAAAACACACCCACACCAACCCAATCCCTAGAGACCAGAGCATGCTATCCCCACCCTCCACAAACCGAGTGTGCCAGAGTCCCACGAGAGAAGAGCTGACCACACCTCCAACCCCATGATTACTGCCTTAAACTTCCCCCTGCCTGTCCCTCTGGGTGCCCCAAAACAGTCTGCAATTGGCAGACCACAAGCTGAATCTACGTTACACAAGAGAATGAATACATAAGAGAGAGAGTGTGTGTGTGTGTGTGTGTGTGTGTGTGAGTGATTAATGTCTGTTGAAGCACACCCAAAGTTCCAGTACAAACATATTCATCACAGCCAGGGCTCAATTCAACTGGTCCCTCTCATTATGCAAATGAAGAAACCACTTCCTGTCCAGTAACTGAAGACGTGTTCCAATCCGATAATCGTTCCGACTCAACACAGTATATTTTCCGTCTCATTTGCTTGCTCTGCCTCTCTGACTTCAGTGCATGCTTAACTGATTTAAAGACCCAGTGAAATCAAAATGTGAGTTTTGTAGCTTTAAGTTCACGTGTGTATGTTAGTGTACTTCCGTAAGTAGACAAAATTCACTTTTAGGAGATAAACTTGTTTAAAATGCATAGCCTTTCTCTTTCAGTAAATAGGATGAGAAATACTGATGACTCACCTTGCACTAGACAAGGCGCCCAATTAAACGCTAACTAGAATGAGTATGCCCCTCCCCCTAATAGCAGGTTCACGACTGTCACCAAAGCCTATTGGCTGTTTACAAAAAACAGGATGTGCGTTATATGTTCTGTTCAAACACACGGTGGGGTGACTTGCATCCAGTTAATGTGCCGAGCGTGGCTCACCTGTGAACATAATGCAGCTGATGTACAGAGTCAATAGCCAGGACCATCTCAGCCAGATAGAACTTCGCCATGTCCTCAGGCAAACGATCCTCAAACTTACTGAGCAGAGTCAATAGATCTCCCCCCACATAGTAGTCCATCACCAGGTACTAAAGGAAAAAGAAACGGGGAGGGAATTAGACAGAAACTGTGGAGAACAAAAAAAACATTCCAGATGGACTGGAAAACAAAGATATCAGACTTGCAGACATCTGCAAACTTTCCCCGACACTTTGGGAATTAGCTTTGGATCCACCAAGCTCAATTATCTTCAGCATTCCTTCATCTACAAACGTCCACATCATTCTTCTGCTCTGTTTTCATCCCCTGCTTCTCCCACTCAAAGCACAAATCACAACCATTCATAACAAAGCTCTTCTTTTCCCGTCACAACACCAATAAACAGATTCTCCGCTCTAACCCGGTGTCCCTGGAAACCTCACAACCAGTAACGGATGATGGTCACATGATCTCTCCCTCTTCACCTTATCAATGTCAAATGATAAGAAAATCCAGACGCTGCAGGTGCATCGTTACTCATTGCGCTGTTGGAACGTCATGAACCGATCCGCCTCCACAAACGAAACCAGAAAACAAAAATCCCGTCGTTCAACGGCAGCGTGAACGCGAGAGGTCTCACGCACCAAGTTGTGTTCATCCTGGAAAGCGTAGTGTAGCGTCGTGATCCACTGACTGTCCCCGTTCACCAGCACGTCTCGCTCCTCTCGAAAACACGCCGTCTGCGGAAACGCCAAAGAAAACCACGTTTCGCTGTCAGTGATCAACAATGCAACACAAACACTTAAAATAAAACTGTTTGTTTAAATGGTTTCGCGTCATGGGTAAAGACAGGGAGTAACACTGAACTAGAACAGCTAAGAATTTAAATATCAAGAAAATAACAGAAATATTGCATCAGCCGTTAAAAAGCCACTTTTAAACATTATGATGACAGGACAAAGTGAGAACACCAGCTGTAGTTTACAACTTAAGGCATTCGGTAACTTTAGGCACCATTGGCTGAATGAGATACGATTGTGACTCTCTTAAGTGATGTCAGGACCCACCTCAGCCCTCTTCAGCATCTCCCATTTGTTGAGGATCTTCATGGCAAACACTTTGTCTGTGTTTTTCACCTTTACAACGGCGACCTGTGAGACAAGAACGTGATTGTAAATAAAAACAACAGATCAGAAACACCGATCTTTACTGGCAGTTAAAGGTAGCAGGCTGGGAGCTGCTATTAGCATTCATTGAAGAAAGCGCATCAAAGCGTGGGCAAAAACATACTGATCTGCTAATCTCTACTGTTAAAACTGTAGCAATTGTGTAACTAATCCAGCAGAACATGATTTAGTGCCTACAAAGCACAAGAAATCCTATTAAAACTGAGAAGGAATGACTTTTTACACTTTGAAGAAACATTAAAACAACTGCATTCTCTAACTGGTGTACCTTTCTGAACACAGACAAGAGATCGAATATTTGATTGATATTTTTTAATACTGAACAAAAGGTTGTCTCGAAGGCACCGATTCCCCAAATAATATTGAACCAATATCTAGTGGTATCAGATCAACCTGAAAACCGCAGCTCCTAACACAAAGCACACGAGCTTCAGTCAGGTGTGTGAACTCTATTAAACGATGACCTGATGCTGTTCTCTTCAGTGATTTGATGAGGACGGAGCACAGTGTTCTTGGCTTTGTCATTTCACAGTTCACGTAGTGTGCTTTGTTTTCTGTAATCTAGTATGTGGTGACGTCTTCAGAGATCCCCTTTACACAGCCTACACGTCAACTTATAAATTAAGGCCGATACAAAATGGAATGGTCATATAAACTATTTTATTAATCTGTTATTAATTTGTTTTGATATAACGTCTTTGGTCACGTTGTTATTTCTAAACTTTTTCATGAGAGTCACCACAACATCTTCAAATCGGAATTCGGTAGCAGCTACAGGCTCAGAAGGCCTACACAGGAAATGATGTCACAGGCCCTTCGTCTGCTTGCCTGAGCCTCTCCTAATCCATGAGCAGATGAAAGTGTGTGACTGATCCTCAGTCTGCCTGCAGCGTCTCTTCGCACGTTTTCTCACAGCTGCTGCGAGCTGCAGCTTCCTTTCTCGTGTTTTTTTGAAACCGGTTTCACATCAGCCAGACGAGACATTCTGCTGGTTTCCATGAGCTGTTGATTCCAGCTGGACTGACGTGAGGAGACACTTGGCAGGAAACCCTGTTGAGTGGTCTGTCAGATGAGAATGTTCCCGATGGGTTGAGATCATCGCTCACCAGTCGTTGACAAGTAAAACAGAGGGACTAACACATTTGGTCCTTCAAATCTACTTTAATCCATGTCTGATGTTTTAAACAGACATTTCACTGCGTACACTAACATAACTTGGGTAAACAAAGCTGTTTTAGTCACTGTGAAAAAAACCTCAATGAAAATTCCATAAAGCTATTTGCTGCACTTTGAGAACGTGGCTCCTCGTCCAAAGTTTCCATTTCTTAGAGGCCAGAGCTCAGTAAGTAACCTAATAGTGCTGTTTTTTCTGGCCTACCTGTCCGCCACACGTTCCCCGATGACATCATCACATCTTTGTGAAAGAACATCACCAGCCGCAGGCTCCTAAACGCTATTCTGCTATACATATTACAAGAGACTCCTATGGGACGGGAAAACCTAGAATGTACAATACAAACCTCTCCAAAAGCTCCCCGTCCAATCACCTTTAAGATCTCAAAGTCTTCTTTGCGCAAGCGCATCTGTTTCACTTTGGCTGTGAACGGTTTGGCTGTAAAAAGATAAAAAAAGAAAACAATTAAGTCTCACACACTTGGTGAGAAAATATAAAACATTTGGTCTTAAAGGAACAGTTCCCGCCCAAAAACACACTCTGGCATTCAGTCATTTTCAAACTTAAAGGTACGGTAGGCAATTTCCAAGAGGCTAGTAATAGCAAGCTAGCTTTGAAAGGATAAGATCCCGCCCTCCGTTCAAAGCGCTCTCCAAAGCCACACCTCCTCCAGTACTGTGAGGTAGTGTATGCAAATACATAGTCTGACAGGACATCCTAGCATTGCGTTTGAACTGAATGCAATGATTGGACGAACATTTTATGGTCTTGTGTCTTCCACAAGTGTATATATATATAAATGTATAAGCTATATACATATATAACGTTTTTACCTACCCTGCCTTTACCGCATGAATTTGCACCCGGTCTGACATAACAAGAAAAGAGCCGAGTAAACATATTTCAAAATATCTTCCTTCCACAGAAAAACTTACTCGGGTTTGAAATGACATACGAGTGAATAAATGATGTCGAAAATCATTTTGGGGTAAACTAGACCTTAAATTACAGGGTGTGTGGTGCTATAAGGCGAGTCACACGCTATGTTTAATAAAACCACCGCTGTCAACATTCGAATGAGTAAGTTCGGCCATCTAGACCAAATAACCTGCAGAAGATGTTTGCACACTGCTGTTATTCTCTGTCTGTGGTTATGACATGTTCCACTTGTCATGTTCAGGTCAGATCTTGGATCTCTGAGTCCCTGGATCTGATATGGGAAAACGTGGGAACAGAGAAGGGCAGGGAATGATCTCACCTGCCGCGTGACAAAGTCTGTCATGTTACTCCTCAACACGAACACCGTCAGTCTGTGCGGTTTAAAACAAAATGATGTAATGAGTGACCCTTCTTTTCAAAATATAAATCTGCACGGCCGTGCCTCATCTGATGGTTCTGCATGCGCTACTGAACCGTGATGCAGCGAAATGTTTTCTTGAGAGCACGCGTGCTGAAAACTGCCACTGCTGCACACTCACGGTCATGACTCAAAACTCTCAGCCAATCGGCATCTTGCACACGGGGTGGGGCGTCTCTGTTGCCATAGTAACATTGGAGTGTTGCAGAGGAGAGAAATCTAATGAAGTCTGGCCCTCCGAGTGGACAGGAACTGCCTGCCAGACTAACACAAACGGGTCACACTGAAATTCGTTCAGTTTCAGCTTATTAAGCACTTTCTGAGCTGAGGAATTCTGGGAAAAACGAGTCAGCCAGAGCATACAGTGGCCCCAGAAAGTATTTGGATACTGGAAGCACTTTTTTTAAGCTGTCTGTTTTTCCACTATTTAACAACTCGAATGTGTCCATACACTTTTTTGAACAGAATATCTATTTTCGAATATTGCATATTTTAAAATCTAACAAAAATTCTATCTACTGTAATGACACGCTTGCATTTTTAAGCTTAGCTTAAGTTTCCAAATACTTTTCAAGGCCAATGTAAGGAGACTTGATGGAGAGGCACAACCACCTAGCAATCATCTAATACACCCTAGCAATGCCCTAGCAACCAGGTAGCAACATTTCTCCAACCCCATAATGTCACAGAAGTACATTTCAGAAAATGTATACATCGAAAATAATGAACAATAATCGTCTAATAATACGGTTTAGCAAACGAAATTTCTAATCTGTTTAAGAAAGAAAGTGTTTTCAATTCCAGTCTGTTTAAGAGGTCATGATCTCTCGCAGGGTTACAACATCTGTCTTCTAGAGCAAATAAGTGGCTACATCACCCACATACAACTGGTGCCTTCTGGAAATGTTGGTCCCATTTGGTCATTATGTCCCATCAGCACTGCTTCACATAACTACTGTAATTACACTCAGCCACTGACCCACAGCTAATCGAACAGTCAAAACAGTAACATTTAACAGGTCAGGTATCTATCACATACCCTGCTGTCAGATTAGAACCTGTTAACTGCCACGTCTGAACACCACCGAATGAGAAAGAGCGCAAATGTTCTCCAATATCCCTGGACACAATCAGCCATGCTTGACCTCTGTAAAACTTTCAACCGTCCTGACACGGGTTAACAGGAGCCACATGTTTAAATAAGTGTGCCATGACAGTGGAGTCCACACGCTGACCCCCGACTTCATACAATAAAAGTAACACAATACTTCACAGACGTGAATCTCTATGCAGAGATATACAGATGAGAAAACGCAATATGCGATAATTTGCAAATTAATGCGACCTACCAGCAACCCCCGCTAACATGAAACGTGCTCAGTATGTTGTTTGACGTTCTTTTAAAGTTATAAAAAAGTTCTTGCAGTAACATTAGTGTATTATGGTATACATCATATATATCAAAACGTTATTCTTAAGGCATTGGTAGAACGTTTTTAAAACATTACAGAAAGTGTTTTTAATGACATTCAGACCAGTCAATAACGTTAATATAATGTCTAAATTTAACGTTTTTGTCACCATGGAAATGTTAGGGAACATTCTTATAACCAGAATTGTTAGCTGGGAAGGCACTTGAGAGGGTTAAACCAAATAAACACCAGTCCAGCAAGAGCCCCATCAATAGAGAAATCCTAGTACACATGTGCAATATCAGGAAACAAGCTCCTCCCTATTTATCTAAGGATCAGTGGATTAACAATATTAGCTTTAGCGGCGCTGGCAGGTGAACAATAGATATACTGTATCATTCACCTGAAAACCAATAAAAACAACACAGGCATGTCAAACATAGCAACAGTTGTCACGACAAACGACGTGAGGTATTACACTTCGCTGTAAATGTAAACTTCTTCACCGCATTAAGAAACGCGTGTATGCAGAATGAGGATACTGAGGCATTGTGGGACAGACTTTGAAAACACGGCTTTGACTGGTTGTGGGTGTGCGTGACACTCTGCTCGTGAGAACCGACGCGTGCTCGAGTAAATCTGCTCCTCGCTGTATTTGGGGATGGGGTGTGCACAAAGAGAGGCGCAAAGTGTGGGTTCCCAAATCCACTCTACTGGCAAGAGGACATCTGGAAGCCATAAGAGAGATTATTTACGGCCACGGTGAGGTAACAACGCAAAAATGCAGCTTCCAGATGAGCACGTCCTGGCTGCTGGAGCCAAAGAACCTGACGATGGCCTTTCTCTGCCGTCACCCGAGAGACTAATAAGAGATTCAGCAGAGCACTGATGCTATAGTGCAGTCACGACTGCCAGCAATGTGCTGCGGTTCCTGCAGCTTTAGGGGGAGCCCATGCTAATGCTAAGGGGAACGAGCACATGCTAATGCTAAGAGTGAAAAGTGAGGTGAAACTTCTAGACGCCGTGTGAATTAGGAGTCATGTCAGATTTACATTTAATATGGAGTGTCGGTACAGAACCAACACTTCTGTAGTCAACCAACATTTTTTTGTAGAGCTGCAATCTGTAACTTTCTCGAGCACCGTCTCTGTTTGAAACATAAGACGGCAGGTTACTGAGTACTTTTCATTACATATGTTGAACTAAAATGAAGCCGAACTGGCATTTCCTGGGAAAATTGACCCAACAGCTCCAAATATAAATTATTCCTATAACTTTTACTGTTGTGAATCGTCATGTACTTGCTCAGTAATGTAATTTTTGTTCATTTTTAACCCTAAAAGTTACAGGCTGCAGCTTTAAAGAAGAGAATCACAATTTTTCAAGAATCTGATGACAAAGACTGGAAAAATAAATACAGGATAAATTCTTACTTGGCTTATTTGTTACTGTTCTTTGTAACGAACAACCTGTAATTCCCACAATGCACTTCTGCACCATAGACTACAAACTAAGACAATCTGGAAGATATTGCTTTCACTAATAAAGACCATCAGTAAAATGAGCTAATGAAATCCCGACAGACTGAATAAATTACATTTACCAAATGAAGGGGCTTTGTGCAGTGGTTCCCCTAGCAGACGTGACAGCAGTTCTGTTATTAAACAAGCTGGCAGGATATCAAATGAATAAAGTCATGGTGCTTCTGATCCCTGAGGCAACATCGTGGCTCGGAGTACCAGAGCTCCTGGGGGGTGATATATGACACTTTCGGTAAGGGGCATTAAATCATTAATAAGTACCCATACCACATAAACATGCTTGGGAATCACTTTCATACCACATAAACATGCAATGGGGCGATAAATTGTGTTTAACGGTACAGTGAGCACCCATGACGCTCAAATTCCCAAAGCAATATACACCCCCCAAAGCATCCTCCGGTCGTAGAAACATAATGACATGGCTTGTGTCTCGCCAGACACAATTCCATTTGTTTAAAGCACTGCAATACGCAAACAGGAAATTCCCAAAATACAATGAAGCCAGAGGAAGACAGTGGGAACAAAGCAATGGGATGAGAGGCAGTGCTTCAGGATTCTTGTGCTAACGTTCCTCGAGGAAACCACAGGAATAGAGGAATCCACCAGCCCCTATCGGACGGGTCTGACACTGAAGACTTGTGCTGTAAGTGCATCACCGCTGGCACAGAAGCAAAAACACACGGACCTTTTCAGGCAGACAGCTATGCTAAAAATCCGCCGAATGCAGGAAGGTTACACGACAAGTAATGTAAACAAAAACTCTGCACAAAAGACAGAAACTAAACGCAATGGTAAACATGTTAAAAATGCGTTCAACGCGTAAAACATTAAAGCCGGAGATATCGCGGCGTTGCAGTTCACGGCGCTCGCTTTGCAGTCTCATCACCCATTTTGTAACACGACCCGCGAATCTCTCATCTTTCTTTTTTTTCCTATCACTCCATCCATCTGCAAAAGAAATACACAGACTGACTCAAGCTACTGCACCAAGGTTTAGATAAGATGACATCGTAATACAGGAAGTCCTCATTCACTTTTAAAAGACACTGTCGGTCTCAATGGGGAGCGAGAGAGCCGACAGACACACAGGAGAGAATGTGTGCAGCATACAAAGACCCCAATATTATAGAAGAAACAGCTGCTCTGACCTGCTGATTTTGTCATTAACACCACTGCTAAAGTCTCAAATAGGAGACCAGGACGGTCCATTTAAAGGATTAGTCCATTCAAAAATGAAAATTAGCCCACAAATTACTCACCCTCAGGGCACCCTAGTGTATTTGACTTTATTCTTTCACCTGAACAGTATCTCAGTTATACTAAATAATGTCCTGGCTGTTACCAGCTTTATAATAGCAGTGAATAGTGCCCGAGATTTTGATGCTCCAAAAAGCACATCATCCATCATTGAAGTAAACCATACAACTCCAGTTTACATTTACTTACATAAACTTACATAACTTACTTACATAAATGTCTTCTGAAGCGAAACGATGCATTTGTAAACAACATTTTAAGAGTATTTACAGATTAATATGGTGTATTTTAATTTAAACATATGTGTGAAGCAGTACAGCCAACATGGCCGCACACCGGCTCCATATCAATAACTTTGAGTCTCATTGGCGACTGCAGTCACGAGACACGCGAGAACCAATGAGATTCAAAGTTATTGACATGAAGCCGGCATACGGCCATGTTGGCTGTACTCAAGTACTTGTACAATTACAGTGAATGAGGACCGGATGTGAAACATCGTGTTTTTGCACCGATTTCAATCTCGAAAGCTCCCGTATCTGTTCATCGTAAATGCAGACAAGATAATAATTCTGACAAAACTACTTCTTTTGTGTTTCGTGGAAGAACAAATGGTTTGCATGTACATGAGGTCGCTGTGTTAAGGAAATGACAGTGTCTGATGTTGGCCCGTATGATTCTCAGGGTGTAAATAAAACAAGCGCTACACTTTCTCAGAACCTAATACACTCAGAAGAAAAGTAGAACGGTCATATTCCCCAGAGAAGGTTCTACAGTCATCCAATGAGATGACACTGACACAAAAGCCATCAAAGGCTTTTGAAACACGGCTGTGCTCTTGTGCTCGGTTAGCAGGGACGTAAAACACCAGCAGTCGTTTTGTAGGAGTTTTTTGGGCCAACATAATACCCTCCAATCACCTCCCTGTGGCAAAATATGTCACGGTAGATGTAACTCTAGCGCGCCGCGTTCTGAGGGAACAGGGACTGAATGAACTGCCTGGACGTTTCCTGCCATTACAGACCTGGAGGCAAACGTAACCATGGAACCTCCCATGTAATACGTTCACATTATCGTCACTGTCATAGTAATCATCATTACCGCGATCGCTAATCAGCTTTTGCCGGAACATGTTTCATTATGTCTGCGCACTGTGTGTCAAATGTTCCTTCCCATTATAAACAAGCATCAATTTCCACCATTTGCACGCATGGGTCTCACAGTGTTGTTCATGTCAAGTTAACGAAACGGTATTAATATTCATATTTATGAAACCAATGGAAAGACAGAGTGGGTGATGTTTATGACAGAGATCTGTGACTACAATAAAGCATTAATATGAAAATATAAAATAGTTTTAAAATGGGGCTAAATCACATTTTGTCAGAAGCAAAGAATCAAATCAAGGGTTTAGACCTGAACCCATCGAATCAAGGGTTTAGACCTGAACCCATCGAATCAAGGGTTTAGACCTGAACCCATCGAATCAAGGGTTTAGACCTGAACCCATCGAATCAAGGGTTTAGACCTGAACCCATCGAATCAAGGGTTTAGACCTGAACCCATCTAACCCCAACATTCATAGCCAAGTAACAGATCAGTTAAATTATTGAGGATGGCTTGGAAGATGGCTCGTAACTACAGCACTGCGGAAACTATTTTTTCCCTG
>JAZGTJ010011937.1:0-16368 GCA_036877575.1 Botia almorhae
CTGGCATGATCCCATGACAATAATGTTAATGCACATACCTGCACGCGCACACACACACACAACATTAGGCCTTTGTGTAATAAATCTGATATATAAACACCAAGAGTAAAACATTCTCTAGTGTCCTGTAGCTCAGTTGGAGAGTATTTTGTTAGCTATGGGAACACAGGTACTGATAACAACGTATAATTTGAATGCACTGTAACTCTAATAAAAGTGCCAAATGCATAAATGTAATTGTAGCAGGTTATCTGTCCCTGCCGCCACGCTAACCCTCCCTGGTTTGTGTCTCCTAATCATCCGCTAAAAGCCTGGAACCAAATCAAAGACTGTGAGAAGGAAGGAAGAATCCCAAATGGGCATTGTACCAAAGATCAAAGTTACGTTAAAGCCATGAAGGGGGCAAAATGGGGTCTGCCCGAGTTCTGCCAGTGCTCCCGCAAGCCACGGTGATTCTGCTGCTATTAAAAGAGCTGTTGGCTCATGAAAAAAGTCTTACAGCGGGGTGTTGGCGGGTCAAAAGTGTAACAGAGGTGAAGCCCCCTGAGACATGGCTCAGTGTTTCTGCGCTCCTTATGATGAATAATGCAGAAAACCAGCTGACCTTTCTGTCCACAGTTCATCTGTACACCGAGCTCAGAGCACGCTCTGAAGCTCCTGTTCGATCAATGCCATCGGAACCATTGGCCAGGATCTCCCGGCTGTGTAATTACACGCTCTGTATTTTGCCGTCTTCCTTTGTGGAAGAAAAAGGTACATTGACGTCGCAGATTTTACACACGCTGTCAAAACATGTCAAACAATGTATAAGTGAGAAGACAAATTTCAGGTTTGAGTTGTTATTTCTGCAGGCTGTGGTTTTGAAAGGTTTCTAGGGTGAATATTGTGGAAGCAAGATACAAGTAGAGAAAGAGATTATGTATTAGACTGACAAAATGGCAGTCATATTCATCTATTTATCCGAGTATTTTAATCTGTTTATTGAAGTATACGCACTTACACAAAAGAATCATTTTGTTCTACCATTGGAACATAATGAAATAGTGGAAAATATGTACTGTTACATCAAACAGACATTTGTTTGATAAAGCCACTTACACTGTACAGTAGATGTACAATGTAAGTGTACAGTAGAAGATAAATATTAAATAATAAAATCAAGGATACAACACTTAAAATAGCTCTAAAAGAGTTGATTTCAAAACTATCCCCTAAAAAAAGTCACAAGTTCAGAACAAGATCCATCTTAAGGTGTGTGTGTGTGTGTGTGTGTGTGTGTGAGAGAGAGAGAAACCACTTTGGCTTGATCTGTTCTGTGTGCTGGAAAGGTTGAGAAAAGATGATGTTCTGATTAAAACAAGATGTGAGGTCTGAAAACATTGATCCACCAAATGCATTTCATACCAGCCAGAGTCTCGAGACATGGGACATGATTAAAAGATAATGACACATTATTTCCTGGTGCAAAAGAGAGAGAGAGAGAGAGAGAGGAAGAGAGAGAGAGAGATAGAGAATGTGTGCAAATATTCATGTATGTTTGCGCTTTAGCATAAGCGAAGACTACATGGCCAAAATTAAAAGCATATTAAAATCAATGCAGTTTTCTGTATGTTGGTTAAGTTTGTATAGCCAGGTGATTCCTTGCATTATTTTACCCTATTTTACTCAAACTAGCAAAATCACTCCATTGACAATACAAACACCCCCAATTCTTTGTCCAATGTTGCACACGTACACTAACAAGGGTGTATCTCCAGATGTGTCATCGTTCTAGCATTGACTGCAGTCATACACCTTCTCCTCTCTTATGCAGATATCTTTGTTGACCACCCAGGGATCACCCCGCGAACTGTATTCCAGAGACGGACAATAGGCTCCTTGTAAGAACTGCCAAACACAGTCTAATACATTAAAGAGACCAAGGGCATAAATGCACAATGTGCCTGTAAGAGAATGAAACGTACTTATACATGCAGAACTGCAGCGAGTTAAGGCAGTTCTTAATCAAAATGTTTTTAGTGAACTTCGAAGGCAAGTCTGTCTTCTTTTTCAGAAGTCTGTCTTCATTTTTCATTTGAGATTTTCGACTTTAGTACAACAACAATAAAAAGATTAAAAGTCTTCTAAGCCAGCAAGTCAACCTTAAAAAGTCATTTAGAGCCGAACATCGTGAGGAGAGAGAAAGAAAGAGAGAGAGAGACTGCTGCTCTTTCACTCCTTTTTCATCACAGCAGAATCTGACAGCTGCAGCCCTCCATCTGACACACACACACATACACACACAATCATCATGGGCACAGCATTGCCCTCTGTGACTGCAGGTATCCCCAGTGTGTGACAATAACCTTCTCTGTTATGCACATCTGCAAACCAAACACACACACACACACACACAGTCTGGAAGAGTTGGCAGAGGAAATGATGCAGTATATAGAGGAATGGTCTACTTCTGTGCCTGAATTCTCACGGTCACTACACCACTATTCTCAGCTGTAGACGTGACGCCCCACGGACCGTCTGATGCACAAAAACAGAATCATAAGTGGCAATGTGTCTTTATTTTATTTTAGATTCTGGGTACACTGTTTTCTTATCAGCCCACTGAGAAAGTTATGTAGAAAGTACCGATTATTAAACAATAAGGAAAAACTACTGACTGGATTTGCCAAAGTTTGGGTTTTCCCCATTGCACAAAGAGCACTTTGCAGAACACACTGATTTGTACAATAATCTTTCCTTCACCAAATCATATTTTCAGGTAATTTCCTTCGGGCTGTCAGTTTCTGTTTGAAACTTCTGTGCCATTATTTAAACGAGTTTCCACTATATTTCCCTATATATACTCTATTTCCTGTGTTAGCTGAAACATGTAAAAAACACATGTATAATGTATAATTGTGGTTGGTTGCTTCATGTGGGATTTTTTTAGACGTTGTATTAACATTGCTTGGTTATAGGAACGTTATTCAAACATGTTTATTCTGTAACATTTTTAAAACGTTCCACTAACTACATAAGAATAACGTTTTTGATTGTATAATATATACAGTATATATATGTAATGTTATATATAACTGCAGAATGTTCTACTAAAGTTACTGCAAGAACATTTTTGATAACTTTGAAAGACCTCTGAAAGAACTTTGAGAGAACTTTGATAGAACTTTTAGAGAATGCTAGCCAACATTCTGAGAATGTTCCATCTTAGCTGGGATGTCAGTCAGAAGCGTTCTTCCTGTCAACGTGGGAGGGTTTTGGTCTGCCAAATGACAAGACTTTATGCTGATTGTCACTGCACAGACAGAGAGAAAACATATGTAATCTCTCATAAATTAGACTCCTGTCAGGCTGCGCTGATTCTGTCTGCAGTCTCTCCGTCTCACACACTCTCAACACCTGTCTAAAGAGTTCATAATTCAGAACCTCATTTTAAGATTCTTTTTCCTTGCCCTTATTTTGCCTTTCTCCTCCCCCTCTCTCGATGGCTCTTTCTTAACATGATTTATAAACATGTTTCTAAATCAACATGGTTTACTGTTCCTGAAACATCACTAATAGCCAATCAACAATAACCAATCAAACAGCCCTTTGATTTAGAGGGTTATGGGGACCATTATCTCGCCAAACAGGAGATGTTCCTGTTTCAAAATCCTCATTTGTTTTGGAAAATTTTTTTATCAGATTCTTTGGATGGGGAACATGGTACACAAAATGTTGAGTTATGATTGGACGATAGAATTGTTGTTAGATCCAAGGATTCTGATCCAGGAACACGTTCTTCTGGTAATCTTCAAGCTCAAAAGTTTTGATACTCTTTCTGACAACCTGTGTTCTGAGTTGAGCTCCTAAGTCCGGTCTCCCCGGCCTGCCTCATCTCCTCCATAAGAACCATAAGATTCAGCACCATCCTTATTTTGGCTCGACCGTCTTTAGACAGCTGTTTAAAGAGACAATTTCTGTAGTGCATTACGGCTGATAAATTGGATTGAGAACAGAGGACCGGCACCAAGAGCAACTAAATACAATGCTTGACACATTCTCTTGGCTGAGGAACGCTCGCGCTAGCTGCTACGACAGGACACAATTATCATACAGAGAGTGGCAGAGTTCCAGACCTAAAAACAGACGCAGGGAGGCAGGGATTGAATCTCTACATTTATTGGGGGGAAAAAAACTCTCTTTACAAACTCTTCTCAGATTTTAGTTGTTTTTTTGTTGTTGTTTTCATCACATTTTGGGCAGAATAGAATTAGAGTTGCAGAGCAGAGCCAAGAGCAAAATCTAAACCTAAATGTTTTGTTTGGGCAAAGAATAAAGAAAGATTAACAATAAGCTTTGTGTCTTTTTAAAAGGCTTCACTCATTTGACAGGGATGAGTCTCATGAGCCATTGTTTTAAGCACATCCAATTGTATACAGTTTTGTGGTGGATGATACGCCTGGGTGTCTGTCACTGAATTGGGTTTTGTGGAAAGTGAGAACTCAATGCAAGCTGGAGGTGTCTGTCAGACACAGCACAGAACGTCATCTTGGGAGCAGGCAGAAGAGTGAATGGGACAAAGGAACAAATGAAATCATTTCACTCAATCCACCAAACACAATTTCTTTTAATGATAATGTTTTGTAGAATGGGCAAATGAATTTTCATCCAGTGTGATTTAATCTAGAATTCATACTAGGTCTTGTCTTTGTGTCTCGACAGACCAGACAGTGTTGTGTCCAGTTTCATAACTATTTTTTGATTGCTCTACACACAAGACTCTCAAAGATCTTGATCAAATTATTACAAATTGTCCTGCCATGACAATTCATAGAAACGCCTGATTATTTTTAGCATTTGAATCTAAACGTTACGTTGAATCAATGTATGTAAACTGCTGAACAACTTAATAAACGAATAGATTTTTATTACACTGTCTTCTGGAATACTTGATTCTAATTGGTCAACTGCATTCTGCAGTGAAATATCTTTGTTTATAGGCTATAAAAACTGTACAGTGGATTTGTTTTGTTCTAAACACAATATAACTATGTAAATACACAACAGTAACTGAGCTAATTTTACCTTATGGTTCTTAGATCTTGAAGACACCTTGAAGACTGGATCGAAGTCAACATTTATGACTTTGAAAGCAGTATCCCACTGACAGAATTTTCTGGAGTATTTTGCGCATGCACTGGCCCTTTAAATTTCCCACCATTGTCAATGGATTCAGTCAATTAGGATTCAGTGACATATAATGACTGCTAATTTGTCAGTGCGTGATTCAAAAGCATTGAAAATGAATTCTTTTTGCCATTCAAATGCTAATTGCACAGTTATTTATAGAGTATAATAGTGCTCCTCTTCACACTTCCTGCAAGACAAAGGGTTCTTTTGACACACACGTAGAGCCACACAAATCACACACACATGGAGCTAAAAGATAACCTTAGTCCATAAGATTAATGAAGAAGCATTTCATAACTGCACGCACAGCAATTACGCTTATATGTAATATATGTCTATATGTCTTCACAATATTAACTAAGCCACCAGTTAACCTAAAATTGTCTCAGCTATAAGGCAAAGATGAGACTCATTTCGGGAGATAAAAATGGTGCAGGGTTCTGGAACTGACAGGTCTCCTTCAATGTGTCATGGGTGAGCTGTCTCGCGATGATCTCAAAGCATTCTTGCTCCTGTCTGCCCGTCGCCGGGGCCAGAAAGCAGCTCTCTGATTCGCTGCTTTATATCAGGCCATTAAGAACTAATATCATGATTTAGACTGGCAGAGCCGTCGCCTTTATGGCCCGGCCACGTTTTTTTACAAGCGCTAGAGATTAGTTTCTGTCTATGGCTCAGGGTAAAATGTGTAATCTAACATCTCATAAGACCAAGAAAAGGACGATAAGAGTACAATTTTCTTGCCTTTAAATCTAACCTTCAAAAATGGATTCGCAGGTGTGACAAGATAAGGAACAAATATGAAACCTGGCGCGTCGCCCAAAGACCAATAGCGGTTTTAATACGAGTGACATTCGTAACGTTGCCGTTTGTTTACATACTATTGGAATATTTTGGTTCCATGTGATGCTACTGCAAAAATCTGCTTAAACTAGCCTAAGCCGGTTTGTTGGTCTTGGTTGGACCAGCATAAACCAGCTAAGACCAGCAAACTCAGGTTGTCTTAAGATGTTTTTTCTAACAGAGAATAAACAGCAGAAGCTGAATTATAAGTAAAAACGCATAATAAGAACACCTGGCTTCAGAAACCAGACTAGAATAATCATTGCTTTTCCACGGAAAAGAAGATACTGATGGACTGACTCTTTGAATAGCATTAGATCATTTATCTTCCACCTTCGACGAACAAGCTATTTGACGTATCATTTGCATAAGTAATCCTTTTAAAAGACTCTCAGGTGTTTGATTTTGACATCACTCACACACTCGCCTGCTCTAAAACGCATGGGTGGCACGGCGCCCGACATTCCTGGCAGTGGCACCCTGAGCTGGGCAGCTGCAGACCGTGGCCCATTTAACAATGTTAACATATTTATGGAGGGGATGCTGAGATGATGGCCAACTCATGAGTCCTGGTGACAGGTACTCGTTTAGACCATCTCCTCTGCCATTACTACCCTCCCTGATCAAATAGAGACCATCTGTCCACACACCTACACAAACAAAATGCCTGAACAGCAGGCAACCCGATGATGAGTCCCAGCGTCTCCCAGGAGCCGCATCTGCAAATAATGATAGATGCTGGTCATTTCTCAGGGACTGATCTTGTGCATCTTCTCCCGGCCCGTGTCGTCTGCAACCTCTGAGTGGCTATCACGCCCAATCCTGAATAATACATTCCGGCTAGCGTTTCTCCTCGCAACTCATGCTAGCTTATGTTACCTCTAAAACTAAATTGAACAGAAGATGTAATTCTAGACAAACTGAAGCACCGATTAATGGAGCCATTTTGGGATTAAACGATGTGAGCACCAGAACAGCCTTCTAACCAATTAATCGCAGTCGGTTTCTTTAGTATCGCGTTACATCATGTGACCTGATTTATACCTCCATCGTTCTCCTAAAGAGCGACTTCCATTACTGCGGCCATAAGGTTCAAATACTAAGTGTGCTATTGGGCGTCGTTGGTAGATGATACACAAAATGAGTCTGTTTATGTCCCCTTTTAGATATAGGGAGAAAATCTCTAAACAGCTGCAGCAGTTTTTAACGAGATATTTCAGTGCTTAAGCACGCATCTTATTCACTAACAACCCATATCTAGTTTAACCAGGTGCTAAATGTGTTCGCCTTGAGTATTTAAATGAAGTCTGTCATTTTTTTTCAGTTCAGAAACGCCTCCTTTCTATGTAAATGAGGTTCATTATACATCGTGCCTCATTCCCAAAACTTGGCACTGTTTTCCTGGTGTAACTATCGTCGCAGTCTTACATTGCAGAAAGCAGGAGCAAAGAAGAATGTCATTTTAAAGAGATATCTGTGTACATTTTTTATTGATCATGACAGCAGTGATTCATCTAATGATGATTAAATGATGAAGAAGATCTCTTTAACTGGCCGTATATCTGGATGCACGGCATAGTCAATGCACACAGACTTTTTAAACAGCCGATTGAGATCTGGATCACTGTTGTGCAGCTATGCCGTACAGTTCCTGTAAAGTAAAGTGAGAATGTTCTCAGAACATCGGCTAACATTTTCTAAACATTCTCTCTAAGTTACCAAAAACGTTTTTGCAGTAATGTTAGTAAAATGCTTTTCTAACATTATATAGCATTCTAAATATCATATTTCAAAAATGTTATTCTTAAATTAAATTGTTAAGTAGAATAGTTTAAAATATTTTGAATAATATTCTTACAACCAGGCAATAATTTTAAAACAAAAATAATTTTAATACATTAAAAAATTTAACGTTTTTAAATGTTCCAAACATTTTTAACATATTATTCTGTTAACATTTTGAAACATTGAGGAAACATTCTTACAACATACAATTGGCAGCTGAGTCTGCACTCCAGCATCCAGAACATTTCTGCCATCGCCTGCTTTGCATAACTCCCGCAGATTCCTGAATCTGATGCTAAAAACATTGCAGCCAGCGCGATGCAAATGAACTGCGCTATTGGTGGGCAAGTGTTTCCCAGTGCTTGTCTCTGACAGACAACACAGAAATCACTTTACATTCCCCTTATAGACGCTGTAGCCGTGAACCTGTGAATCTGTAAATCTGTGAATCTGTTAAACATTAACTGAGGAATTGGCGCTAGCGTGACTAGCGTGTCTCTTCTCAGAGCGTTTGCTCATTACGTAGCCGTTGGGTAGAGTGTCTGTCAGAGGTGAAGGGGCTTTCATCTGTTAAGTGTAATTGAAATCTTGTTCATTGATTCTGACTTGAAGTGGTGCTCACGCTAATTCCAGCAGAGCCGTAATTCTTCACACGCGTGCAGGCATGCGGCGGAGAGCACAGATCCGTATCTAAGAGACCTCACACGCCTCTGTAATGCATCAAGACAAAAGGGAGAATTCTTAGTCTAATGGAGAACGTTTTATAGGTGTTAGAAAAAGTGCTGGGCAGCTATAATTAAAACAGACATGTTAGGAACAGAGAAAGAGCATATACAGAGTATATACAGAGCATATACGGGTTCGAACAGAGTTTATAAAGTTTGAAAATGCTTTATTTGAAGTTTACGTTTATTTTTGGTACTGTGAAATCTGCATGTAATATACAGTAATGCACTCTGATTGTGCTGTGACATGGATAAATGATGACATATGAGGACTCGACCATCGAAAACGCTCACACAACCAGCAGAAGGCGGCGCGCTGATGGCGCGCAGTGTAAAATCTCACAGGTGTCTTTAAAACACAGCTGCAGAGTCAAACAGATTCATGCCTCAAATATGTCGCTTGATGTCAAAATGGCACCTTTGTGTGTGACAAAAAAAATGAATTCAGAGAACGTCACTCCGAGGCATATTACCAACATTCACAGCTGCTCCCTTTTCTTTCTCTTTATTTCTCTGTTCCTCCTCTCTCTCTCTTTCTCTCTCCTCTCTGTTCCTCCATGTCACAGGAAGTGTCACAGTGTCAGGGAAAGGCAAAGACCTGTCATGCAACACAAACGCACACCACCTTAATGAGAACTCCTCCCTGCCTCTTCCACAACCTCGGTACAGAACCCCCACACACACACACACACACACACACATAAACACATCACAACAGACTGTCACGTCCAGCCCCGAACCCTCTCCAGCCTTCGTGGGTTTTGGATGCGCCATGACAATTCAAATGTATTCAACGGGGAGGGAAAAGTTCGCAAACTGCCATCTTGTTTTGCCCTCTCCGGCGAAGAGTAAAAACCGTAATTGCTTCATCCCCCCTCCTCCAGAATGGACGAACAATGCGGCAGAAATGACAGGTGGTGAAAGGGATGATAGATGCCATACGCCAGCAACACGCATTTTACAGTTTTCGCCTTAAGAGTTCAGGGCCTGTATTTTTGCTGTTGCTGTAATCAATGCATTGCGGGGACATTCTATCTACAGAGGAGATATTACATGCTGCGACGCCCACTGCTGCGCTGATCTAATGTAACATCAAAAACATTGGCCCCTGTGGAATTCTGGGATACGTAGCTGGCAGGATATTGGAAAACATTAAGGGGGGCAGCTAGTACTCTGTAAAAGATGAGACAGCCTGAAATTTTAATTTAACTTGAAATGTGAATTAATACTCATGAATAATGACAAATTTTGCATTTTCGGAGTCCTGGACGACAAGAAAATATGCAAAACCGGGCAAAACCTGTAGTGTGGGTGGTATAGTATATATATAGGGTTGATATAGTTCTACGATAAACAGTCTGCCACTTAATGTAATTCTATATTGTTTTCTATGTTTGATTTTGCACACCAAAGTTTAGTACTTAGAGAAAAGGATGTGAGTAAACCTCCAATCATACACATGAACTGATAAAACTTACACTTTGAATGCAATGAATCATCTGGAAAATACATAAATGTAAAATCTAAAAATGCAAATATGAGCAATTGTAATAGTGAAATCTTGCTATTGAAAGCACCACAGATTTGTTGTGCTTACAAGCTGCACTAAATGGTTGTGCTTTTAGCCTGCTAGTATGAGGTTATTTGCATAGGCTTGGTATAATAAAATGGTACATTTTTTCCGCACACTTCAAATGAAGTATGCCATGCTGATTTATAGAGAAGGTCAGTACAGAGCAATAAATAAAAGAAAAGAGGAGCAACAGAAGCCTCTCAGTGCCTGTCTGAACCAAGCTCTAATAAATAATGCCTCTTTTAAATACCCACAGTGAGCTTTGCTAAATTGTCCATGAAAACACACACAAACCTCAGAGCTGCGTTTCTGTGATCCAGCAGCAAAAAAACAAGACAGTGATACATGTAAGTCACGGGTTCAAAACAATGGGAATGAAGCCAGGGGAAAACTGTGTGGAAGATAGACCAGCAGGGCTGAGGTGAAGTGTGTGTTTGTTGAATACATAACTGAGGATTGAAAGCAAGTCTTTCATATCACGTAACACAATCATTCATGCCCTCAGAAAATACACAACGAGCGCTTCGTTTATCTAGCTGTGCTCACACTTATTCTAGCACGTTTGCATTTGTCATTTTCCAATCACAATAAAACTGAAAACACACATGCATCACAGACATTTCTATTTACAGTGTAAATAAAATTCATCCGAAGATTTCTGGTTTATGATTTACAATGTATGTAAATGTTTGTACACAAATGTGACAGTTAATTTAGAAACCAATGCCGGTGTTCATATGTTCACTGATGGCTAAAATAAAGCATGCATGTTCAGAAATATATAGTTTCCTTACAGACAGACAGTCTGACACACAAATAACACACTAATGCTGACTGTTGCTTTATTACTTGCAGTTTTTAATGCAAGAGAACAGAAGCGCTGTGTTTTAGTTCTGGTCCATTGCAGGTATATAGTGGCAAAATGTGTTTTTTGCATATTTATATAAAACACACACACGTTATATATAAATGTATGTAAATACACATATGTATATTTAAATAATATATATATATATACACACACACACTTTGAAACATGAGTAATGATTCAGAGATTCGCACAGGCTTATGGTTTTCCTTCAGAAAGGAAAACCAAACGGATGAAATGAAGAAAAATATTCACTCTAGAGGAAAAACATGACCTGTGGCAACATGGTGGGGATTGATCTAGACCTGGACCACACTTTGAACTACCCAGTCAATAAATGTATCTCGAGTCAAACTTACATGCCTGAAGGCTGAAGTTCAAGGCCAGAAAAAGAAAAATACACAGAAGGAAATAAAAAGAAAGAAAACATGCAGAATAGCACTGAAGAGTTTCCCACCTTGCGTTCGATTCCTGACATATAAATGTTGTACATACACACACAGGTGCATGTCTCTTGCTACGCTGAACGATGCACAGATTGTTTACAACTTAACTGTGTTTAAATTTAAACTGTGTTTACGTTTAAAATAATCAAATCTGACAGCCACTAAACAAATTAGTTATTAAGGTGCAACTCGTCCAAGCCATCTGTGGTAGCATCCACTGAAAGAGCCAAGACAAGAGACAGCAACACCATTGCTCTGTTCCAAAACCTAGTGAGTTGCCTATGGAGGCAGCCTTTTAAGACATCATAGGTGCGGCTCAAAAGCCAAGACTGTTCGAGACGGAAGGTATCTTAATTATGTTGCCTCTTGAGGTACCTCGTTTGAGCCAAATTCTGAGGCAGTATCCATGTATTCTTTATGACAAAAACAATCCCATAATGCTTTGCAAAAAGCATTATGTAAAAAACGGTAACAAAAACAGTAATTACAAATGGATTACTGCGACCAATCAATGGCGAGTTTAGCCTCCCATGTGGAGACATCAGTCACTTATAAAGTTCTATGAGCAGAGCAATTTATGTATTAATATCCTGCTTAGGAAATCAGGCTGGACTTCGATTCCATATCTTCGCTTCTCGTTCCAAAAATTCCTTTTTCTGAATTGACTAGGAATCGGGAAGCGCTTTTATGAATTCAACCGCAGGGCCAAACAAAGATGTGAGTCACATTCAGCCATAATTAGCGCATGTAATTAGATCTAAATGCTAAAATGCAAATGCTATCCAGTTCTGGCATGAATTAGAGTCCCTCAAATGAAGCTCTTCCGTGAAGATCTGGGTATGTGTGGAAGCCAGGATATTTCTAAGAAAGAGCTGGACGTTCTTGAGATGTGCCAGTCATAGCAAGACGGTTTGAATAAGCCGGCGGTGATTTCGTGAGCTTCAATGCCCACCTTATTTACAGACGGAGGCTGAGATAAGAGAGCAGGTCTCTAATCCTGTTCCGTCTCATTGCACTTGCTAAAGAAAATCCTGCAATGCACACGGCATGCTCTCCATCTTCTGAATGACAGTTTTGCTTTGTAAATATGAATAATCTCAGTATCTCGATTTTGCTGAGCGGCATGTGCTCACCAGGAAAAAGATTACGAATATCTCTTAACGCTCTCTTTGTTATATTTGTAAATGTTTTCCATTATGTAGAAGCAGAAATCCAAACAATGCATTCATACATTGGTGGCATGTACGATTTTGGAATGTGTCGCGTAAGTACAGTAAAGGTACGTGGAAAATGCGGCGACGCTCGACATGGCTGCATATTTTGCGTAAAAAGTACGCAAACCGAACACACAGCATGACGATTGTTTCTATCATGCGATGCAGTGATAAAACATCCCTCCACGTAGAGTTCCATGTGATTCAGCAGCTCGGATAGCATGAAATAGATGTACGAAGGTCCGTGTGCGATGCCAATTTTGCTTTTGCTCACTGAAACTCACAAGTACGTACATACAAGTTTACACACACACACACACACACACACACACACACACACTACCATAAAAAGAACTGTAATAGGATTCTTCAGCTTTTCCAGTGACTGCCTTCACTATCACACATGCAGTTAAGGGCACTAATCCATGACAAATTGTCTCATCTGATCCATGACAAATCGTCTGAAGGCCAGATAGAGATGAGGAAATGGAGAGAAAAAAAGGAGCAAGAAAAGGGAGGGGGGAGAAAGAGAGAGAGGGACATTAGAAAGAATGAGAGAGTGATTTCTAGAAGTCTAGAAGAATGAAAGGAAGCAAGGTCTGGAGAAAAAAAAGAGAGAAAAACAAAGAAGGTCTGATGACAACATAACTACGTACCTTTTAAAAGTGTTTCTTTCATTATCTTCAGGGTTTTAATACACCCTGATTAGCAGCTTCACCTCTGTGTGAAGCAAGCAGAAACACTATTAACCACGACAACCATTCTAGTTAACTCATACAAGTTACCGCATTAAGGTCACTGTATGAGTGTGTTTTTGTTTGTTGCGGTGTGTGACGGTTCGACTGTGAATCATTCCAGCCAGCACCAATCAAACCTCTCCTTCATCCAATTTGCTAAGAAATCAGATTACTACGCCATTCCAGTGAGCTGCATTTAATTGAATTTGGCTTTGTCATCAGTTCCCCCTTCTAATTAGTTTGCCACTATTAAAAAGTAGATGTGAAATTAATCCGACTAATTCACAATAAAAAAGCCACACAAACACTCAGACTTTATTACTTTCAAAAGCTCAATTGCTCAACTACTATTGTGACCATAAAAGAAGATGTAGCTCTTTAAAAGAAGAAAAGGTACATGTTTGGTGGGGTTCAAAAGTCAGATGCCCACCTATAGTGACAAAACTATCATTTTGCATTTACTTTAACTAAGCATTTACTTTACTTTTTATATGTATATTCACATGCATTTCCAACATGATTTGGCCTTTTTTTTCATCTTGTGTGTTTCAACAGAAGCAAGAAAATATGACCTTTGGTACAGATGATTTAATGATGTCAATGTCACAAATGTGCTTATTTAATTAATGAGAAGTGCAAAGAATCTTAAATGTTTCTCATCATCATGTAATTGGTAGAGTAAAAACAATATTCTAATGATTAAAATGTTTTATCATTGAATTGGATGTTTCACACATCACTTTAAAAATCTCTGAATCATGCTTATTTCAAACATTTATTTTCATCCGTCTCTCTTTAGCCACTGTCTTGGGTTCTTTCTCATTTTTACAATATTCATTTGAATACTAGTCCTTGTCATTATCAGTAACACCAACGCAAAAGTTATAATCAGATTCCTAATTTAAACAAAATATGTACTCAGGGTAACAGCATGGTTTAGACGCTAGGCAGATACCCAGCTCATTGTGACTGTCTGCTTGATCAAACTCCTGACCTTGACAAGGCTCCCAGACACATTTGTACAAGCGTTCTCAAGACCTACAGGGTCCAATAAAGATAACACGCACTAAGCTGTGCTATGACAGCATTGTAATGTATGCTAACGCACCTGGTTCTATTTTATTTGATCTGTTAGCAGATGTGTTTTTTATTAGGAACCCAGCACCAGACAACGTGATGCAAGAAAAACAGGAGAATTTCTGACTTATAATCTGCTGTCGTTATTTGTCACACAAGTAAACAACTGTGAATAAGGTTAAACCAGACTACGACCCAACCTGCTTCTGTTATATTGATAATTCACATTCTCTAGAGCTTTCTGAAGGCAAAGAAAATAAATGAGAAAAGGGATAAAGGTAGTTTCTCTCTCTGTTGCTGGGCTACAGCACTGGCAGACTGGAAAAATATTCCGCGGAATGCCTGCAGCTGCTGTACCTGGCTAGGACCAGATCGGTCCAGGCCTTCATTTGGTATGGAGTGAGGTGGAAGAGAGGCATTGCATCCTGGGATTGTGTCATGTCACATTCTGCTCATCTCTCAATGTACTGGATTATTTCTTGAGAGACCGGAATTGGCTGCCCGGAATCGGACCGTCATCAATCTCGGTTGAGAGTGGAGCGAGGGTGGGGGACCGTCCCACATGGGCTCATGGGATGCGGTCGGCTTGGAGACGGTGCCTGAACAGGTGATGGAGCAGTGGAGCGACTCAACTCGTTACTCAATATAAGCCTCAGCTGTGACGGGGAGGGTTTTTTGGTCACTTCTCAAAAAATGGCAAAGGGGGAGGAAGTTTAAAGCAACCAAATCCATTTTAGTATTCAACTCAAGTTCCTGTTATAGGAGGTAAGCCGATTTCTGCAGTATTGTGAATTGGCTGAAATGCATGGAGGATTACACTTGTACAGAGAGCACCTCTGACCCGACAACTACTGTATCCATCATCCACAGACACATAGTGATTCTGCTAACAGTCTAGTTAAAGCAGACTGCACGAGGTCCAGATTTACAACATGAACAGATCTGTCTTAATTTAACAGTTCTGTCTTTATTTAGAGCTGCAATCCCTAACTTTTGCTTCTCTATCGCATCTTTGTCTAAAACATACAATTGTGATTACTTTACTATTTTTCATGACATAAGTGGAACTCAGACCCGACAGCTCAAATTATAAATCATCATTATAAACTTACCGTCGAGAATCAGGGTAAGGTAAGGAGATAAGGAGGAGCACTGATCTGTCATGTACTAGCTCAATAACTGTTTATTTTTAACCCAAAAAGTTAAGCATTGCAGCTTTTGGCCTTTTTCCCACTTTACAGAACAAAAAGAAAGGGATCAGGACACATCTTAACCTGGACTCGAACCTGCATTGCCAACATGAGCACCATAACTCAATGCTTTCAGAGAATGTGCTGTAACTACTATGCCAGAGCTTTGGCCAACAACCAAACATCTCTCCTAATTACTACCACACCTAGACATAAACAGTAAAGGAGCTCCCTGCCTTTCACTTCAGTAAGTAAACGGAAATAGCTCCCAAACACGAATATATATTTTTTAAATAATAAATAGTGATTTACAGAGAAGGGAGGGAGATCAAATGTCTACCTTAAACATTTCTTCAGTTCCAGAAGCCTCAGTTCATATCTCACCATTTACTAAAGATTTTGGCACAGACACTTAAACTTCCACCTTGATCATAAAACTACAGCTGCTACACTGAAACCCTCCCATTTAAAACATAGTAATATGTGCTGTTCTCTCATATCTGGGTTTTGAAGCATTTTTGGCACTGATACAAAGTGTTTGTCCTCAGATATCATCGGAGGGGGTGTTGCACAGTTAAATAAATGATGACAGCTTTTCAAAATGAATCATACTCTGCTCTCCTTAACCCAATCTCATATTTAATTTTGGATACTTGTTTTAATAGGCTTTGATTGCCGGATAATAGCGCCATAAAAAAGGGGCAAGGAATAAAATTCAAATGTTAGATCTTTCTCCAGGCAACG
>JAZGTJ010011938.1:1118-16365 GCA_036877575.1 Botia almorhae
AGCCTGTTGTTAAACAGATCTATCGCCTTTGTGGCACGAAAAGTTTCACCGAATCGTCGCAAAACCGTGACGTCATGCGTCCTGTTCCGTGCTCTAGCACGGTTGCGCTCACACTACATGCAAACCACGCCGAGTCCAACTGAACCGTGATCTGGCCCACCTCTTCCAACAGGCCAGGGACGGCTAAACGAGACGCGCCCGGGCACGGTTCGGAGCACTCACACTAGTTAAACGAACCGCGCTTTGGTGGTCAAACGCACTCGGGCACGGTTCAAACTGCCTAGTGTGAGTACACCCTAAAGCTCTGTCACACAGACAAAACTTTGGGTTAAGATCTAGAAGACGGCTATGCTACACAACTTTCTTCAATAAACTCTTTTCCCCTGAACTTTGGTTAAGCTTACTTATTTTATGTATTAGAGAAATCTAATACATTGGCGAGCCACCCAAACCACTGCATAGCCAAATACAGCAAAATCTAACAATTTGGCGAGCCACCCAGGAGAGACTGAGAAGAAAGAACTCACCAACAATAGCAAGAAGCCAACAGAAGAATCTTGGAGATTCTACAGTGGTTGAAGATCAACAGGCTACGTCCATGGACACAAATTCTTTTTGTAACACCAGGACACTTTCTCAAAGATCTTAGTTTGGTGAGTGAAACTTGTCAGCTCTTTAAAAGAACACTATATCTTAATTTAAGCAGACCAACGTTCATAGTGTAGCAATGCATTTATTTTAGGCTTGGTCCTTTTTCTGGATTTTGCTAAAGTTGTTTGCAATTTGGTTCATTCATCTAGAGATTGTAGAAGCCATAGCTTGGTCCTTTATCTAGATGTCTGTAGAAGCTGTAAAAATAATTGATAGTTTGGTACTGATACTGCTGCAAGAATTTAAACTTCTTGACTGGGTGCTGATTAGTAACCACTGTTTGGCCTGTACAAATAGTTTGGTACTGATACTGCTGCAAGATTATAAACTTCTTGACAGGGTGCTGATCAGTAGCCACTGTTTAGCCTGTACAAATAGTTTGGTACTGATAATGCTGCAAGAATTTGGAAATTCTTGACTGGGTGCTGATCAGTAGCCACTATTTGGGCTGTAGAAATAATTTATAGTTTGGTACTGATACTGCTGCAAGAATTTGGAATTCTTGACTGGGTGCTAATCAGTGGGCACTATTTAGTTCAGAAAGGAATATTCTAACAAGGTTAGAAAAAGGTGGTTTAGAACCAAAATGATGGAACTATAAGTTGTATTTAATTGAAAGATATGAAACGATTTGAATTGTCTAAATCAGAAATGAATTTAACCTTCTGAAATAGGATTCAGAAAGAACAGTTCAAATAAAGTTGAAACCTAAACAATAAGTTAGTATAGATTAACTTATAATCAAAACTTTATAATCAAAAGTGCATAATTTTGTCAATATGAAAATGTATGCCTGAGTTGAGTTTCAAGCTTGAATAAGAGTTTGAATAAGCATTTTTAACAGCTACCTTTAACACTCTTTGTTCTGCTTCTTTATCTTGAGAGCACATCTCCTGTACTGTCATGGCTGAGTCTTCACAAATCAATGGTTAGAGTCCTGCACTGAAGCCAACATCAGAAAAGCATGGAACAGAGCCTCCTAATGTAACCATTGATCAGATGATAGAAACCCTGAATGAGGGACAAAAGGCTGGGAACAAGGAAGTACTATTATGACATCTGCCAGAAATACAACATTAAGTAGCCAGAGAAGGGGACCTGGGACCTGCTTGACATCAAAAGGGCTTATGGAAAAACACAGCGTTTAAGGACAAATCTCTCAGAAGAGATGGATTTTCTGTCATTTTGGGCAAAATATTCAACAGCACTTGCATAAGTGTGAGACTGACAAATTACAACGTGAAATCAATGCGGAAAAGGCAAAAATGTGTGCATTAGCCGAACAGCTACAAAATGAAAAGAAGGACAAAGAGAGACTGTTGAACGAGAACAATAAGTTGCTGAAATGCTTTCTAAGCAGCTGGGATCAAACAACTGTTTTGGAGAAGATACTATGCCCACAACACATAGCAGCAAGGGGAAACAACAGTCACTCTATACATTAAAAGAAATCAGAGAGATAGAGAATCAACAACACCATTATTTGAATGAAAGTGACAGCTACTCTACAGAGAACATTGATACAGAGTCATCCAGTACATTTGCACATGTTACAAAGGACGACATAAGGGCTAGACTGGCCCTGTTATTGTCAAACACAGAAGAACCGAAATAGAGGTTGACAATGAGGAGGAGTATGAGGAAAATGGTGAAAGACAAACCAGATTTGTGAAAAAAAATGGTCAAAAGATATGTTCCTTGCAGGATATACCAACCAGCAACTCCAGACCAAATTGACAAATGGTCAAAGAAAATTCCAGATGTATACAAACAACCACGAAAGATTGGGCAAGTTCTTCAGCGTCTGCAGAAAATATATACCTTACACCCACTAGATGGAGCAAGGATTCTCAATGTAAACTTAAGGGACAATGATGCAAATATTGCAGCAAAGAGGGACACTGGTTTCGGGAATGCAAAAAGAGATTAGGAGATAAAAACAAAGATGAAGATGACATGAATAAAAGATTTCACAAGCTCACTCAAGAACAAAAACAGTCATACCTACATCATTGGCTAACAAAATCAAACTTTCAGTAAATCAGGAACACATCACCGCAAATAGAGCAGGGGGGGGAGATATCATTCTGAAAAAAACTGAACCCATTATAATGTGCATTGGACCTCATGAAGTGGAAACAACCTTTGTTGGGATTCGACACATTGCTGAAATTTAATTTATCACTATCCTTCGTGGATGGCACAGCGACATGGAACTTGAGGAGACTTGAAAAGACTGACCTACAGCATCACTGTATCTGGTCAGAAGATAAAGATGACTGTGGGCTGTTACAAATGGACCCTGTATCATTCACCGGGAAGACACCACCAAGTACAAATCAATATCCTGTCAGCAAAGAATCTATCCAGGGTATTCTTCCAATCACATCTTCCACAGGGATTCCACAACAGCCCCACAGTCTACCATCAAGCTCTGAGAACACATTTAACATCTCCAGACATGCCACCTGTGACATCAGAGATCATACAGTATGTGGATGATGTGTTACATTTACATTTGGCAGACGCTTTTATCCAAAGCGACTTACATTACATTATACTATACATTGTTTCTGAGTATGTGCAATCCCTGGGATCAAACCCATGACCTTGGCGTTGTTAACGCCATGCTCTAACCACTGAGCTACAGGAAAGCTGTGATCATCATCTTCAGTGAAGAAGCATCTAATGCATTCAGAGACTGAAACAGGTTTTAAGTGAGGCAACTGCCATTGGGATACCTGACACAGAAAGACCTTTCATCATGTTTGTGAATGAGAAAGATGGGTACATGACAGCAATACTGGCACAAGAACATGGAGGTCAGCAAAGGCCAGTGGGATACTACTCTGCAAAATTAGGTAATGTGGCTTTGGGTTTTGGACCTTGTCTAGTCTCCAGTCTTATACTAGATCAAAAGGTAGTTGTCAAGTGTCCACATGCAGTACATGCCCTGTTAACAATGCACAGAGCCTCACAAGTAACAGCAAGCAGATGGGGAAATTGGCTTGCAGTACTGGAGGCAAGTAATATTGTCATTGAAAAAGCCAGTGTCTCAAATACCCTCCACTATGATGACGCCGACAGAAGTTGATGATGATGATCACAAGTGTGAGGACATTGTCACTACTCTGGAAACAGATCAGCACATCAAAGAGACTCCACTGCATAATCCGGACCTGGTCCTCTTTACAGATGGATCATCAACTTGTGAGATGGGAGTAAGAAAAGCTGTCTGGGCTGTGACATCAGAAAGAGTTTTGGCAAAAGGATCAATGCCTCCAGGTACATAAGCCCAACAAGCAGAACTCAAGGCTCTTATTGAAGCATGCAAATTAGCCAGAGATAAAACAGCAAACATATACACAGACTCTAGATATGGGTTTGGAGTTGTTCATGATTTTGGACAGCTGTGGAGACCAAGAGGATTTATAACTGCAGCTGGGACACCAGTAAAGAATGGACAACAAGTTAAAGAACTTCTAGAAGCTCTTCAGCTACCAAGTGAAGTCACTGCTCTAAAAGTAAAAGCACACACAAAAGACACAACAACTGAAGCTAAACGCAACACCCTAGCAGACTCTGCTGCTAAACAAGATGCAAAAGAGAGGGGTGCAGAGACAGCGGTATTAAGGAAAAAGATAAACAAACGATTTCAGATATCAAACAAATGCAGAGTGAATCATCAAGAGAAAAATAATGGTCATGGATGGAAAATGGAGCAAAACTTCATGATAATAATATTTGGAGATATGGTACACAAACTGTTGCTCCTGAATGTCTTCTGCCCTACTTGGCCACACAAATTCATTTGTTGGGCCATGTAGGTGATGACAAAATGATCCACAGATTCAATCAGGTATGGTGGAACCCCAAATTCCGCACACAAGCACGACTGGTGACTAAACAAGCTTTCCTGTAGCTTAGTGGTTATAGCATGGCGTTAACAATGCCAAGGTCATGGGTTCAATCCCAGGGATTGCACATACTCAATGTGTAGTGATCAATGTGTAGTATAATGCAATGTAAGTCGCTTTGGATAAAAGAAAACATTTACATGCAGCTGGTACAAATGACAGCCAAACATGCCAACAGGACTGGTTGTTACATCTGTGGACTAATACTAAATTCTGCTGTATGTGGTTTTCCTATGATGTCTGTACCTGTCACTCCCAAGTACAACAGTAAAAATTCTGAAAATAATGAAATCATTTTCAGGTCTAACCAGAGGCTGGATGATCAGCCTGTAAACATGGTTCTGTCCCTTGGACCGTATCCATGCTGTGTAAAACAAAATGGCTTTGTTTTTGTTGGAGAAACTGTGGATTGTCATGAGGTTATAGACAATCAAAGCCTTTCGGAAGTGTATCATACTGCTGTAGGAGTCTATTGGATTTGTGCATACTCTCAACTTCCCAGCACATGGTCTGGCATCTGTGCACTAGGCCGTCTAGTTCCAGCCATGAGGATTGTTTCAAGTTTGCCTGATAGAATCAGATATTAAAAATCAACAGATCTTTTTGGAATTCACCATCAGTCTATGTGGAAGAGGGCTCTTGGTGCTCTTCTTCCCACTTATGGAGGAATGTCAGCTTTGGATCAAATTGGTGATCTCTCCAAAGAAGTAGAGCTACCAGCTAATAACACAGCATTGGGTTTAAGCAAGATATCAGAAGAATTAACCGCTGTTAGATTAATTGCCTTGCAAAACAGAGCAGCACTGGATTATCTACAATCTGCACAAGGTGGGACCTGCAAAATTATTGGAATAGAGTGCTGTTCTTACATCCCCAATAATAAGGAAGATTTGCAAAAAGTGATTTGTAACATTCATAATGTCTCCATAGTAGTGCATGAAATATCAACAACCTCAAGCACTGGTTTATTTGATTGGATAACAAAATATGTAGGAAACCTGGGAAAAACAGCAGTTGAGTACATTTTTTAACCTTAATTGGGCTGTCCCTGTTCACCTTGCTGATTAAAGGAATGAAAATCATAATAGTAAAATTAATTTGCAGCACAGCTAAGAAAAAAAAAATACAGGTTATACATAGAACATAAGCATACCCAGTCTAAGCCATGTACAGTACAGTTTGTGATGACTAAGTATCATCTGTCACTTTTTTTATTATTATTTTGTGTATGATCAAAAATGATCAAAAATGTGCTCCTATCAGGAAATCTCTGTGGGATTTCCTGAATGTTTAGTTAATGTTTAGTTTAGTTATGTTTAGCACATTTGTTATCAGGTATAAAGCTCTGTCACACAGACAGAACTTTGGGTTAAGATCTAGAAGATGGCTATGCTACACAACTTTCTTCAATAAACTCCCCTGAACTTTGGTCAAGCTTACTTATTTTATGTATTAGAGAAAACTAATACATTGGCGAGCCACCCAAACCACTCCTTAGCCAAATACAGCTAAATCTAACACTGGAAAGAAATGGTATCTGTGAGAATTTCCAGTCAGGATTCCAGCCATACCATAGTACAGAGACTGCTCTCATTAGAGTGACAAATGATCTGCTTTTATCAGCCGATCATGGCTGCATCTCTCTTCTAGTATTACTCAACCTTAGCACAGCCTTTGACACTATTGACCACAGCATTCTACTAAATAGGCTTGAAAAGTATGTTGGCATAAATGAAACTGCACTGGCATGGTTTAAATCATATTTATCTGACTGATTCCAGTTTGTTGCTGTGAGTGAAAAGGTGTCATACTGATCACAAGTCAAATATGGAGTACCACAGGGCTCAGTGCTTAGGACACTACTTTTAACCCTCTACATGCTACCTCTGGGATCTATTATTAAGAGACACGGAGTAGTTTTTATTGTTATGCTGATGATACTCAGGTATACATTTCTTCTAGCCCAAACGAGACTCATAAATTCATCAAACTAACAGAATGTACAGTCAATATCAAAACTTGGATGACTAGCAAAATCTACTATTAAATTTAGATAAAACAGAAGTTTTACTTATTGGACAAAAACCCTCCACACGGAACAACATAGAACACTGCCTTACTCTTTATGGATGCTCTATAAAACCTGCTTCATTAACCAAGAATCTGAATCTGTGGCTGCCCTGCAAGATTAATTCCAAAACTGCAGATGGTTCAGAATGCAGGAGCCAGAGTTCTCATGAGAGCAAACAAGTATCACCATATAAGCCCAGTTTGTCAACACTACACTGGCTGCCTATCAAGCATTGTATAAATTGTAACATTGTGCTGATTACCTACATGGCCCTGAAGGGTTTAACTCCTCAATACCTAAGCGAGCTCCTCTCCTATTACAGTCCTTCGCGTTCACTGTGATCTGAAAATTCTGGCCAACTGATAGTACCCAGAATTTCAAAAACAAGTGCTGGTGGTAGATCCTTCTCGTATTTGGCACCCAAACTTTGGAATAGTCTTCCCAGTATTGTCCGGAAGGCGGACACATTATGTCAGTTTAAATCTAGATTAAAGACCACCCCTTTAATCTAGCCTACACATAGTCATATGGATTTATTACTCAAATCCCTTAAGGGATTATTAGATTATTAGGCATTAATTAGGTAAACCGGAACCGGGCACTTCCCACAAGAACAGTTGCTGGCTCCACACTAAATCTGTCTGTCTTTCATTCCCCAAATCCTGTAGTCAGCTGGATCCAAACTCTGAGACCTAATGGTGGGGCACTGGATGGAACGACCCCTGAGACAGACCATCAGGAATAGACTTCCTTAGTAAACCTACCATTTACATGCCTACTTTTAGCTTGGTTAGTTTCTATATTTTGTTCCCTGCTTAGTCACAGCAGTGTGATGTTATGGCTGCAATTAGTAATAATATGCCTCACCATTTCTGTTGGCACAATTTCCCAGTACCTGACATATTATCAAATATAATTAGAACCATAATTTTCATCCATCATCAATAAATTACTATAAATCATTATAATCCAAATATCCAACTATCCAACTATTATCATATCCAAGACAGTTACAAATTGCAGCTTTAACGTGCCAGAGGAGAACTGGCGCTCCCAGTTGTGCCTGGCTTCTCCCAAGATTTTTCTCTCCATCTATACATCATTGGAGTTTTTGTTCCTTTCCACTGTCGCCCTGTTGGCTTGCTTGCTGGGAGACTGCTGATGTCTAACTTAGCCTAGGGTTTCGTAAATTGTAAACTTACAAGAGCTGACTAACCTGAAGGTAAAGAATGACGACTTGAAAGGAAGGATGCAGAGATGCATTGTGCGCATCACAGGGATACCAGAGGAGACTGGTTCAAATTCAACCATTGCAATTTCTAAACTCCTGAAGAAGTACTACACCTAGAGAAAGACATCTTAATCGACCGGTCACACAGAGGTCTAATACGGAAAGCTCAGAGTGATTATTGCTAAACTCCACTACTACTAGGACTGCGCAGAAGTCCTCTGCTGAGCCCACGAACAAGACCCGCTATAAAGGTGAGCCGACTAGACTAGACTGCACCTTGAATGTGGCCAGAGCATGGACATGGACAACAAGGAATTTCTGGACCAGGAGAAAGCAATGACCTACGTGAAGTCCACGATTCAAGGTGAGGGAACCTTATTTATGTGGCTGGGGTTTGGGACCTATCAGACTTAATTTTCTGGAATGGGTTATTGTTATTTTTTTCAATTTTTCAATATATTTTGTTATTTTTGTCAATTAAAAATTCCACTATCTTGATTTATGGGATTGTGCTCTCAGTGTTTTGGTTACTGAGTTTTCTAATGGCTAACACCAGTCCAATGGGAAATGCAGGGCGCATGATTAATTTTATTACTTGGAATGTAAAATCTTTAAATCATCCTGTGAAATGGGATGCCCATGGGGCATTATATCATTGTAATGGGGAGATTTTTTGGGCTTCCTGTTATTTTAATGAACATTTATGCCCCAAACTAGGACGTTAATACTTTTTCACTATTACCTCTTGAAACCCTACCTCTAGGGTTTATTCTTTCTTTTCTCCAGTTCACAACTCATTTTCGTGAATTGATTTTTTTTAATTGATGATAAACTTCTTCATATGGTTGTTGAATGTGGATATCAATCCATGGTTATCTCAGATCAAGCCCCCTTGAAAATAAGACTGTGTGTTTCAGGCGTGGATTTAATAAATCAGAGATTTATCTTTTTCTCGCCCACAATACGACCCCGGGGATGTCTTTTTCAACTATTTTTAGAGACATTGAAGTCATATTTGAGCGGACAGATAATTAAAAATTAAAGAAAATTAAAATCGTCTATTCCTCTCCAATGGTAGCAGTTTGCACCAACACAAATAGAGCTGCCCTTTTTAATTTACAAAGAGTCACTAGACAAGGCTGCCAACTGTCTCCACTTTTATTTGCCATTGCTATCAAGCCACTGGCAATAACTATACAGCAAGACTCATTTATAACAATAATTCGTAGAGGAGATAACAGTGTAAAATTTTGCTCTATGCAGATGACTTATTATTGTATTTATAAGATCCATTGCCAGGTCTCCATAAATTGCTGAACGTGTTGGAAAGATTTAGTAGGATATCTCACTATAAAATACATTTTCAAAAAAGTGAGCTAATGCCATTTAATGCAGCTGCCAAATGAATCTCTTTTAATTCCATTCCTTTTAAAGTTACCATAAAAAAGATTAAATACTTAGGAATCTGGGCTAAACATAATTACAAGGACCTCTATAAAGCTAACTTTCTGCCCTTGATAGAAAGTCTGAAACAGGATATTAAGTGTTAGGATCTGCTGCCTCTTTCTCTAAGTGGAAGAATTAATACTATTAAGATTAATGTATTGCAAGTTTATTTGTTTCAAAATCTTCCTATTTGTTGACCAAATACTGATCAGCATTCATCTGGAATAACAAAAATCCTTGCATTCGAAAAAGTATATTACAAAAGCCTTGCCTTAGGTGGCATGGCACTTCTCAATTTTATGTTTTATAACTGGGCAGCAAATATTAAAGGAATGACTTACTGGATAGCCTTGACACCCTTAAGTGGCTTAGTTTGGAAAAGATGTCCTGCAAACATGTCTCCCTGTCTTCTTGAATGTTCAGATAATGTTTCTTGAATCTTTATACAGATAATACCTTTTCATCTTTTGATGAAGTGGTTAACAGATTTAAGATTCCCAGGTCCCATTTCTTTAGATATCTGCAAATATGAAATTGTTTGGCTTCACATACTGATTGTTTCCTTTCATATCCCCCTGCATCCCTTTTAGATTCTATCTTCAAAATTGGAATAGATTCCAAACGAATCATAGGCAAAATTATAAAATCCTAACAAACAAATTTAATCTACTCATCAGAACAATCTGGAAAATTTAGATTGCTTAAAAAATGAATGGGGGAAGGATTTGAATGAGAAAATTTCAGAGACTGCTTTACACTGCCGTTTGTTCGGACTACATATCATTAGATCATCTACATATTGCAATAATTCATAGGTGTTAATTTTAACGGTTCTAAACTGCTTAACAAATCTTTATTATATATAGCTGGGGACTCACAGTAAACCTGACAAAGCGGGCCTATCAAAATTAAATGTAAACCAGTATTGGCTCTCTGGGTGTACTGGAGAAAATGGTTGGCTAGATCCATTACAGAAAATCATTCTGAGGAACTTATGATAATATAATGTATGGATGTGGGACATTAGGTGGCCTGTACTGCAGCAGTAACAGCTTGTAAGTCATGTAAAAAGCAGTAGGCTGGCCAGCCTCTATTTTTTACAGAAAAACTTTGATTGTGCACAGGAGAATCATAGCATGGCACGATTACGGCAGCTTCTTTCAATGATTTAAATAATGGTGTTATGACATCAATGGCCTTTTGATGTGGTTTACATGGTCTATAATCTGATTTAGGGTTAATTACAACAGGTTCAGCACCTTGAATTAGACCCACATCATATTTGTGTTTTGCCCACAATGAATCAGAAACGTTCCTTAGGGCTGTAATGGTTTTGACTTACTCTTTGAAGAGGAAAGTGTATGACAATTCCAAAAACTGAAAGTATTTGAACCATGCTTAAACAGGTGCTTTTGACATTGTTGATATTGCATGTTTTGTATGTTCATCAATTTTGACTGAATTGCACCCTTAGGGATCTTGTAGATATCAGTCAGGGTTATGCAATTTCTAACAAAAAGTGAGTGACATATTTTTCAGATATGGTAACCCATACCCAAAATGCGACCACTGCCCACCCATCACTGGTGAGGAGTGAAAATATTGCAAGCCGTGAACACACCCACAGCAGTGGGCAGCACACTACTGTGCCTGGGGAGCAATTTGGGGTTAGGTGCCTTGCTCAAGGACATTTCAGCTGCTACCTGCCAGCACTGGAAATGATCCAGCAACCTTCTGATAACAAGCCCAACTCACTAACCAGTAGGCCACAACTTCCCCGTAGTGCCCAGGGCTTTCCAGTGGTCCTATCTCAAAAATACTGGAAAAGGTGGTGTCTTCACAGATATGCTCTTTCCTGGAAAGAAATATCTATGAGAATTTCCAATCAGGATTCAGGCCATACCATAGTTCAGCCGATCGTGGCTGCATCTCTCTTTTAGTATTACTTGACCTTAGTGCAGCTTTTGACACCATTGACCACAGCATTCTACTAAATAGGCTTAAAAACTGCATTGGCATAAGTGAACCGCACTGGCATGGTTTAAATAATATTTATCTTACCGATTCCAGTTTGTTGCTGTGAGTGATAAGGTCTCGTACCTATCACAAGTCCAATATGGAGTACCACAGGGCTCAGTTCTTGGGACCCTACTTTTCACCTTATACGTGCTACCTCTGGGAGCAATTATTAAGAAACATGGAGTTAGTTTCCATTGTTACGCTGATGATATTCAGCTATACATTTCCTCAAGGCCCAACGAGACTCATAAATTCACTAAACTAACAGAATGCATAGTTGATATCCAAATTTGGATGACTAGTAACTTTTTACTACTAAATTCAGATAAAACAGAAGTTTTACTTGTTGGGCAAAAACCATCCACACAGAGTGACATAGAACACTGCCTTATTCTGGATGGATGCTCTATAAAGCCTGCTTCATTAGCCAAAAATCTGGGTGTCATTTTTGATAACAATTTATCGTTTGAAAGCCATATTTTCAATGTTTGTAAAACTGTGTTTTTTCAGCTTAAAAATATATCAAAACTTCGACACATGCTCTCGAAGCCAGACACTGAACAATTAATTCCTGCATTCATGACATCAAGACTTGATTATTGCAACGCCCTACTTGGTGGCTGCCCTGCAAGATTAATCCAAAAACTCCCGATAGTTCAGAATGCAGTGGCCAGAATTCTCACGAGAACGAACAAGTATGACCATATAAGGTCCATATAACTCTCCTAGTCCTATTACAGTCCTTCGCGTTCACTGTGATCTGAAGGTTCTGGCCAACTGTTAGTACCCAGAATTTCAAAAACAAGTGCTGGTGGTAGATCCTTCTCGTATCTATGAACTTATTCACTGTTGCCTCTTATTGTAATTGAAGTTGCTTCTTTGTCCTCATTTGTAAGTTGCTTTGGATAAAAGTGTCAGCTAAATGACTAAATGTAAATGTAAATTTGGCACCCAAACTTTGGAATAGTCTTCCCAGTGTTGTGCGGGAGGCAGATACACTCGTACAGTCTTTTTAAATCTAGACTAAAGACCCACCTCTTTAATCTTGCCTACACATAATCATATGGATTTATTCTTCAAATCCCCAAAGGGATTATTAGGCTGCATTAATTAGGTAAAACGGAACCGGGAACATTCCCACAAGAACAGATGTACTGGCTCCACACTAAATCTGTCTGTTTTCATTCCCCAAGGTCCTGTAGTCAGATGGATCCAAACTCAGAGACTAGATGGTGGGGGACTGGATGAAATTAACCTGAGACAGATCATCAGGTTTTGATAGACTTCTTTAGTAATCCTACCGTTACATACATGATAACTTTTAGCTTTATTTTGTATCTTGCTTAGGCACAGCAGTGCGATGTTATGGTTGCAATTAGTAACATTATGCCTCATCACTTTTTGTTGGCACGATTTCTCAGTGCCCGACACATGATCAAATATAGTTGGAACCATTAGTTTTCCATCAATAATTAACTATAAATCATCACAATAAACTCTCTTCATATCCAAAAGAGTTACAAATTGCAGCTTTAACGTGCCAGAGGAGAACTGGCCCTCCTGGTCGAGCCTGGTTTCCCTCAAGTTTTTTTTCTCCATCTATATATCATTAGAGTTTTGGTTCCTTGCCCTGTTGGCTTGCTTGCTGGAAGACCGCTGATGTCTAACTTAGCCTAGGGTTTTGTTTTGTAAATTGTACACGTCCAATATTTTACTGTATATATTTTATGTATGTATGCTGGTACTATTGCAAAACCTGTTGTCTACTTTATGCCATCCTTATGTAAGCTGGAATGCATATATTTTGCTCAACAATTTTGTGGCTTTATCGGGTCAGTCAGCTCTTTGTTCACAAACATACTATAGGCCTAGTATATGTAATTAGTCCCACACATATTATTTGCATAACATTTGTTCTGTGTTTTATTATTATTCTTAGTTTTTTATGTAAAGCTGCCTTGAAGCAATGTAACATTGTAAAAGCGCTATATAAATAAAATTGAATTTAATTGAATTGAAAATTGAATTGGTCGCAGTCACCTCGTGACTATGAAAAATGTGCATAGGAATTAATTAGTGTATTGTAAATTATTTAAATATTTTAAAGCTTTAAATTAATCTCAGTCTTTCCTCCCAACACGGGGTGTCTTTGAGATCCCGGTGGTGACGATCTGGGTTGTCAGCATCAGTCCTCTTGTCCCTGAAGCGTACAGCGCAGAGGCTAATCAACTGAAATTAGGATGGCCAGTTGCCAATATCCTTTTGTTCAGACGAATCACTCACAGGACTCACTCACCCATCCTAGGTCGCCATGTTGTTGTGGAATTTTTGTTTTATTGGGTGAGAATAAAAAAAGAAATTGGAACAACAAATATTTTTTGTGAGTTTAAAAATGAATTCAGTGAACTTAATAAGGGGAAGCTACCATTATTTCAGTAATTTTCCATTACAATATTAATAATCTTTAATTGATATTGTGTTAGTACTACACAATTATATCATTAATAATACAGTGCCAGTTTGGTTGACACTCCAGCATAGTATATGGTGGTATTGCACATGTTTAACTTACATCCATGGATGACTTGGCCATGCTTGCCCTTGAAGTGCTTGCCTGGCTGATAGTTGATAGCTGAAACACTGGTGTCAGTGTTTGGGCCAGGATCTGAAGGTGTACTGGAATTACTGGCACATACAGGTTCCTATAAAAACATGTCACAATGATTGGGGTTTGTTACATTTTGGATTTAAACATCTATTCAACAAGCATAACAGTAACAGGGAAATTTGTAGGCATTGAAAAACAATACAAGATATGGTTTCCCTTTCTTTGGTGTGGGTGTCACAAAAACTGCAGCCAAGTCAGGATCCAGTGCTGCCTGTCCATGCTATGTGCACTTGTACCGTATGCCCTGTGTTCTCAGAGATTCCCACTGCTTCTTAAGTTCCTTCTCTACAAGACAAAATTAAGTTTTGTAAGCAGAGTGTATCGTTAACATGTCAAATCAATGAATAAATGCAGTGCCAACCAATGTTGTTTATGTTGCATTATAAAGTTCTTTTACTCACTTAATCAGAGTAATTCCAAGGATATACTTATCTTTTATGAATGTTGAAGTAATGTGCTGGCCAAGTCATCTTTAATTAACCAATCCAAATTGGAATAGAACCGGCAACCTTCTGGTTACTGTTGAGTTATGTTATTGTATATGTTCTGAATCGACCATGTGACCTAGTTTCTGGAAGTGGGCGGGGGATACACCAGTGCGCAATCATTAATAAATGGCCACTGCTCATTCTCAGTTTAGTGAGTGCATGCAGGCCAAAGAAACTTGTGTGTCTGTGTGCTAAGTTTTTCCTCCGTTATGAGAACCGGCATTCCCAGCTCTTTTGGAGATGGCCGCACCAACAGGTTATGGGCCCAGATGAGAGTTTGGGAGCCGATGGAATCGGTTATGTTTTGACGGAGAGGAAAAGAATTATGAACTGTGCGAAACGAAATTTCTGGCGCATTTGCGTCTGTTTGGCTTAAAAACCACTATATTGGGTGAAGCTCCTGCCGCGGATGATGATGACGGGGAGGAAGACGCCAGTAAAAATGAAGAGGCATATGCAGTTCTAATTCAATTGTTGGATGATAAGAGCCTGTCGCTTGTAATGAGAGACGCTGCTGATGATGGCAGGAAGGCGCTACAGATCCTGAGAGATCATTACGCTGGTAAGGGGAAGCCACGCGTGATAAGTTTGTATACGGAGCTGACATCTCTTCAAAAAGGTGTGAATGAAACCGTTACAGATTATATTATTCATGCAGAGACTGCCATCACAGCATTGCGGAATGCAGGAGAGACTTTGAGTGACGGCTTATTGATCGCAATGATTTTAAAAGGTCTGCCTGACGTATTTAAACCA
>JAZGTJ010011939.1:0-16364 GCA_036877575.1 Botia almorhae
CTCATCTTCTGACTCTCAGTATGTTCTATCGGGTGGAACTGCTTCAAATGGTGGAACAGATTTGATGTGTTCCCGCTGCTAGTCGGCACCACGCTCCGTCACATTTTGCAGAGCACCGAAACCTGAAGTTTATCCGAACTTAAAAAGCCAAACCACTTCCACACCACTGAATTAGTCTTTCCACTCTTATCGACTATTTCGTCTGCCTTCCACATCTGTATTGCAGTCAGGGGTACTCATTTTGTAGCTAAATCTTTCCGCGACGGAGCTTAACCAACTACTGCTGAGCGCTGGCAGCGTGTCTGTGATGTACGTCATCACGCAATTCTGTTCTGCTCTTTCTGACGGCTGAGCACTGAACATCATTCAGTGACAAATGCTAATGTATAAAATTATATATATATATTTATATATATATATATGCAAATGTATATCGAAATATCGGAAATGGGTTTAAAAGACGTATCGACGTACTGTTATTGAAAAAAATTCTATCGTGATATATATTGATTTCGAATTATTGTCCAGCCCTAATCAAGAATTAAAGATTTTTTTATTTTTTAAGATACAATCCATGTTATGTAAACAGTACCAGGGCGTTGCTAGGAAACAAAAAAGCAGTCCAATTTAAATGCAGTACAGTTATATAAAGAGGCCTCACAGGTTGTTTAAACATACAAATCACGGCTATTGATCAGCATCAAGGAAAGAAAACGTTTTATCTGTTTTATAAGTACCATTTTATTATCATCTGGTACTACCACTGCACCATGGTACCACTGGCACAGAACTATTTTAAATGGGCACCATTTAATAATTTTTCATCTAAAGAAATTATCCTACTGGAGAGGAAGCAGTCATCATATGAAGCACTGAGGAATTACATCCATTTCTCTGTTATAAGCAGCTCTTACTGCCCCCCGCATGACTTTAATCAGTTTTCACATGAAAATATATTCCTAACTGAAGGACCTGTACATGCTTCACACTCAAATGGCAGATGACTGCGTGACAACACAACAGGGTTCAGAATTAATTCATTTTGTAATGTAGGACTTTGATGTTATGTAGAAATACATGTAGAAATTATACTAATAAGTATCATTTGTTTTGTCTGCAGTACTGGTTACTTAGAAACAGTATATATATATATTTTTTAGCCATAAACAAAAGACTTAAAAAAGCACCAGAAATTTCATGAACAATTTGCTATTCAATTTAATTCTATAGTTAGTTTAGCATTTTAAAACCATAGATTTAAAAGAAAAGGCCTATAACAGAGTTCTCTTAAAAATTATATTAAAAAAATATATATTAAAAAAATTAAAGCAATTTAAAAAGTGATCTGAATATATCTTTGTCTATATATCTTTTGTGGAGGGCACAGGGGCATTAAATTTTGGTCCAATCATTGCATTCAGTCCTAAGGACGCCCTACATGCGTATCAAACTATGTATTTGCATGGCTTTGGAGAGCGCTCTGAAGGGAGGGTACATCTTATGCTTAAGCTTGCTATTGCTAGCCTTTCCTAAATTTTTTCTTAAAAAAATTAAGAACATAACCTAGCATGACAGAATAACATCCCAGTATGTGACAGAAAATGATCATTTGTAGAGCCACCTCTGCCTACAAAAACAGTGTGTGTATTGTTTTGTTTTAAATGTTTGCACTTTAAGACATTTAACTTTACATTTATTTTCATAAATCAATTTTCATATTAGTTTCTATAACTTTAATTTGTTTTGTCTACATTGCTTTTGTTCTCTTTGTTGTCCGTTTAGTTTGAGTTACAGACAGATAAAAACCTATCATTCTTTCTGTTTCTCTGAATGATGCAGTCAACCAACATAGGAAAGGATGATCTCCAGCTTTTTATATGTCTGAAACAGATATAATACTGCACTACAGTGCATCTGTTTGGTGTTAAAGGATCTACTGTGCATAACTGGAAATGCAGTTGTGAGTCGCAACCTAACCCTAATACAGGACTAACAACCGTATTCTGCAGCTGTGTGAACAAATGTGGCCTTTAATTGTTTCCCTACTGCACAGAGACTATTTGTAACCACCTATGCATGCCCCGGCACACCTGGCGCCCCCCTGGGGAGGTGCGTCCCACATGTTGAAAACTGTTATGCTGTAATAAATTGCAATTATTGTGATATAAATCTGATACAGGCACACACACGGTATTGCTATGGTATTCTTGAAAGTTTATCATGACGCAAGAAGATCCACATCCTTGATCTACTGGATTGAGATCTGGTGACTGTGGAGGCCAACGGAGTACACTCACTGTCATTTTCAAGAAACCAGTTAAAGATGCTCTAAGCTTGACGTGACAAGTTACTTCCTGGAAGCCATTAGAAGATAAGTATGCTGTGGTCAAAAAGGGATGCACACCTGTGTGGTCTGCTGCTGTAACCCAGCGGATTCACAGTACAAGGTGTTGATGTGCAACTTTGCATAACTCGGTCTAGTGGTTACTTGATAATCCCAGTAGATCAGAAGTTGAAAACTTAAAAAAAGCAATGTTTCAAGTTAGTTATATCACCTTTCCATTCTGATGCTTGGTTGCAGATCCTATGGTCTATGCACTGCATGACTTATGCTCTAAACAGATAAAGTGGTCGTTCAGTGTATTTGATTCTATTTAGGTGGAACGGTATGCAGACTGTGATGCAGGGCTCTACTTTTTCAAAAAAAGGTACTTTTTAGGCATGCTCTTCGGAGACCAGCTGATTTAAGTGTTACTGATGAGTGCTGGGCCATCATAAACAAACACACTTTATCTGATTCCTCAACCAAATAGGTATAGCTTCACTGAAAACAACAACAACAAATTCAGCAGTTGACTCCAATAAAAGACATAGGGAAGTAACTTCCTTCTACATTCGGCGGCACAGAGAAACTTGACCTCTGTTTCCAATTTTGGCAATTAAGTTTAGCATCTAACAACAGGAAGAGGAAATAACATTCTCAGGCTTGTATAAGAATCACACAATGGAACAGGTTAAAGTTAATATATACTGAAACTACTTCATGAGAAGACAATATAATGTACCATTTATAATGTCCTTTTACATTTCCAAGTTGCAACTAGTATTAACAACCAATACAATTATGAGGTTTAACATACCCCATCCAATGCCTGAGGAAGATTTTTCCAATGCCATGAGGGACTGTCAGTTGGATGCATGAATGTTGCCATTACAGGCTTGTAAGGATCTCAAAATAAACCGCAAGCAAAACAATTTTGATAGGGCAAGTATATTTAAATTTGTTTAAGAAACATCAAGTGGGTTTGATTACTATTTTCACTGCATATTAAGCTAGCACAAAGGGAAAGGACAAAGTATTTTATCATACAAACTACTCACTACAGCTTTAACTTGCTCTGTTTTGCTAATCAAAGCAGCTTACGTGTCAGGCATACCGTACACGCACTAGACAAACAGTGGCATCAATTATTTTGTTGTTGAGATCTCAGAAAGACCATCCTGTGTCTAAACACACTACACAGATCCAAGTCATTTACCCTTAATTTCACACTTACAAACAACAGTGTTTATACAGTTGGCATATGAAGGCATTCTGCTCACCTCTGTGTATCATTCAGATTAGTTCATTTTTGCATTAGAGAACCCTGAAAACATATCAGCCGAACTTCCCAATGAATAACAAGAAGCAACATGCTTTTGCCCTACCATGGTGCTTCCTGTTATTCCCATATAAAAAAATGTTTTCCCATACCACAAGTTGTTTCAGCACCTGACAGTATCATGTGACCCCAGAAATTATTCAACATGAAGGCCTATATCATGTGAAAAGGTCAAACCTACATGAGCTAGAGTAACTGCAAACCCAACTGTGGCTCATCTGCTCAAAATAGCCAAAGCTAATATTCTAACACCAGATATGTAAACCATTTAACCACCAGCCACAACACCAATGAAACCTGAGTAAATGGGGAACTGAGGCCAACTACGATCTCAATTGGTTTATATGCTGTATTTTGAGTGAAAATGCACCAACATTTTACACCAAACAAAGTGAACAGTACTTTTGACCAATTTGTTTAAAATGATATATATCTGAGATAAATACTTAGTATTGAATACGGTAAAACTGAGCTGAGCTATTGCACTCTTATTCGTACCTGAAAGCATAATCAAATTAAATAAATATCAAATCAAAAACAAAAATGCAGATGCTTTAATTTTGTAAATTCTGCAGATTCTGTGTGGGTAGGGCTGTCGTGGTAATTACCCTAGCGGTAACAACGTAATTTATCCGGATTGTACTGCGTATAAAGCTTGAATTGTTGATTTAGTTGTAACTCAATTGATGAGTTATCATTATGCAGCAAAAATGTTTGTATTTTAAATGTCAAAGAGGCACGTTAAAATTTCTTAAAGGTTTTCTTATTGTAAAATGCAGAACACAGCAGTGGTTTTAGGGAAGAATGCATAGAGGTAACAATGTTCCCGGCGGCACTGAAAACCCTTTCTGATGGTGTGCTCATTGCACATATACACATGTATTTGTGAGCAACTTAAAAAAAAAAGCTCTATAGGCTTCTCCTGAATGGAGCATGAGAGCTTGTTATCTGCTCAAGCTCTCTATGAATGCTGACGTCATTTAAGCCATTAGTCAATTTGTCACACTTTTATGATATGAATTACTTAAATATGTACCTGGGGAGGAATTATTAGATAATGGTAAAATATAAATTAAGCACACAAAGTGATCTGCATTACACCAGCAAAAACAATGATTATGAATGTAATAACATACTAGCCTATGCATTATATAAATATATATATATATATATATAACATTTAAAGCACCAAATACTATGTCAATATAGACAATTATGTCCGATCACTATTTTTTCCTTGGTTCTTACTATTTTGATATAAGGAACACCAGACATTTTGAAACACTTAACATGCTATTTTGCACTTTGAGTTCATATCTCTTATCTTCTGCTTTTTTCTGTACATAGTACAGAATTTTTTAATTAGGTGTGTGTGTGCTGAGGCTGTGGAAGGGGGTGCAGTGCAGGTGCTTAGCAGGTGTGGAAAGCTAAGCATAGGCTATTGTGTCATCCAGTCGGGCTACCAAAATGTATTACCGCCCTGCCTGTCAGGCTTTTGCATTCTCTTACAAATTTGGTCAGGTAATTATGTTTTATGTTATTTTTTGGGCATTGCTAATAATATGTGGGGTACTGAAATCGCGTTTAAATGCGCGCTCACTTTCAACTTTCAATTCGCGATCGCGCGAACTGTGTATCAGTGACGCTCGTCCTGTCAGTCATTACTGTCCTCACGTGACAAGTGAAATCTCCCGCAGGAAGATTAAATGTGATAGAGAGCGCATGCGCAGTGAAGAGATAATAGCTGATATTTTAAACTTGGACATGCTTTCAATTAGAAGCTAATATTAGCTTCTAGAAGCTAATATAAGCTTCTAATTCTAATCTATAGCAAAAAGCCATGTTATGTAGTTTACGTTAAGCTAATACTCACGTTTCAAACAGGTGATGTTTGATGTTGATGAATTACAGGCAAACGGTTGCCTGCATGTCACCTTTTTGGGTCATTTACTGCCTTCTCGAAATGATCGCTTTTGATTTCCTGCCTGTCATAATTAGCCTGCCCAAACATCTCTCCATCATAGACTGCATGATCATTGCATGATGCATGATCATGCATAATTTTTTCATTTTTTGAGATGAACAGACTCAAAACAAAAGGTTTTTTTCTTCGACATTTAGCTGACTGACAAGGGTAGACCTACACTGTGGTTTCTGCGGTTGCTTTTCTTCCTTTGTGGTTGGCTTGTCAATAGCGTGGTTTTGAGGTTGCCGCGACAGGCCTATGTGTGGGCATAATCATAGCTGACAAATATGCCTGCAAACAGGGTATTTCTAAAGTAGAAACAGAATAACTAGAGATGAACTTTTGCCAGTTAAACATGAAGTGCACCTGTAGCTTGATGGTATAATAGGATTACTGTATTTAAAGATTTTGAAAGGTATTTAAATATTAAGCAGTTATTCAATGAAATAGTGTGATACATTTAGTAGCGGTTTTCACATTGATTGGTTTCATTTTGTGGTGCAACAGACCATACTGCAGCACACTTAATTGCACAATGGGTTTCAACATGTTATGCACAAAATTAAATACTACAGGTATGTGCCTGCTCAAAAACAGAGACATGACAAGATGTTAAAATATTCGGCTCATAGCTTGACTATGTAAAAACCTGTAGTAGCTCAATTATAGCTCGATTACAACTGCCCATGCAAATGTACTTGGTGGGAAGAAACCTTTCTACATTTTAGCTTTGAAATCTTGGAGATGTTTTGCACAAAGCAAACCACTGAATCACTCAAAGACGCACAACATTTCAGAGCCATAGAGTTATGTCTTTAACAACTCTACTATCCTGTAGTGAAGCTCGGAAAAGTAGAAGTGTAAATAGTAACTAAAAGGCCCATTACTCTTTATAGTAATTTAAGAATAAACCTTTATTTAAAATACCACACAAAAACTAAAAACAAAGATTACATATTGTACTCCAAAGAAAATCAGCCACATTGAGAACAGCTCATGTAACAAGCCTTAAAAAAACATACTGTGTTGGTACCATGGTATATTTATGGTATCAGGCAGTAATACTGAGTATAACATTATGTCATTGTATTTGCATGATTTAAGATACCTGGAAGTATCCCATACTTTGAAGAATGTATCAGCATACTATTTTGATAGTGAAAGTAGTGAAATCATACTAATTAAAAGTGTATTTTAACTTTCCACATCTACCATAGCTTCATGCACTGCCACAATATTTCACTTCAAAAATTAATTATTGTCAAGGCAATAACCTAGTAGATATCGTGGAGGTTCGAGTTTCATAACACTTCGGATTCATAACACGAAGGTTTGAGTCTTATGTTATATTTGATCCTAGTTTTAACAGCATTTGTTGTTCTTAGATTTCAGTCAGTTCAGTTCTTACTCAGTTTCAATATCTTCAAAAGAGAGAAAGTCATATGGATTTGGAACAAGATGAGATTTATCAAGGACAGCACTTTGTTACTACTTTAAAAAAAAAAAGAAAATTACAGGCCACATTAAAAACAACTTTTGCAGTGCAAGAACTAACGTCATCACAGCACATCTGCCTGACCTTAACCTTCTCCCCTTCTCCGGTTCCAACTAAATTATGTTCCTCTGGAGGTTATATTACAGAGCTCTGCTGCTGGGGTCAGCCACACCAAAAGTGTCACAGTACTTTCTATTGCACTGCCCCAAATCAGCCCTGCAAAATCTCAGTAGCAAAGCCATGTTTCCTGTGTTGACAAAATCTCCCAATGGACATAAACAAATGTGTTTTTTTAAAAGCATGACAGAGTAACATACGAGGGAAAGGAAAATGCCCTTTGTCTTTATTCACGAAGACACTGCCGTAATGTCAGAGAACTATATCAAATGTTATTAGCAGAGTGTCTGCTAATAAACATAAAATTACTGTTCAACACAGACTCTAAAAGTAAAGTCGACTTTTAAGAAGCATTTTTGTAAATCCTTAAAAGTTTAAGAAAAAATGTTTTTTGAGGAAAACAATTGTCAAAAATAGTAAAAATCCTGTGTCTATTGCACGTTCAAACACTAAGTTTACACTGCAAACAGCACCCAACAATGCAACAAAACTATTGTTTCTATTAATTTAAAAACACGGTCACTGCATGTGCACAAACCCAATAACATTTACTTGCAGTGTAGACAGATCTGCTGACTATGATGTGAAAAATCTGTCTTAAACCGTGTACGAGTCTTATCTTTGCATACATCGAAAAAAATCCATAAACATCCTAACTTTCTCTGGTAGATTTTGTATGTGCAATAAAACAGTTGTTGTTGTATATTATCTAAAATGTATCTGAATAATCAAAAAAATAACATTACTAAAATAGTTTTAGTCTGTTATGATTCTGCATTTCAAAAGAGAAGAACTTGCACAGAATGAAGCAGGTACAACAGGGCTCGAAATTGCGACTGTTTTGGTCGCATATGCTGCTGAAATTTTACATTTAGGCATTTGGCAGACGCTTTTATCCAAAGCGACTTGCATTGCATTATACTACACATTGATCATTATACATTAAGTATGTGCAATCCCTGGGATCGAACCCATGACCTTGGCGTTGTTAACGCCATGCTCTAACCACTGAGCTACAGGAAAGCTGTACCTATGCGACTGTAAAGTATATTTGAGAGCATTTGTGCGACTGCATATAATGTGTTATATGTTTTATATATGTTTTAATAAAACGTTAACAGTATATGTGCCTTCTGTGTGCTGAATGCAGATACGGTGACCACTCTGCCATGCAGATTTTAGATTGGTTAATATTAGCTGTCAATCACTCAGTCAGGTGACAGAGCTAACTACCGTGGGGAAATGTAAATGTAAAGGGGTGAAGAAGAGGGAAAATGAAAAGAACACTGACAGATCTCTTTTGCAAACCAAGTGACAAATAATGGCGCTGGTGATAGTGATCATGTGGTGAATGTTGATCCACCAGCCGAAAAGGAGTACAGTTTTCGGAGAGAGTGGTTGAAAGACTTCGAGTGGCTCCTCTATGAAAATGGCTCTATGCACTGCATTCACTGTAAAACCTGTGGGACGGAGTTTGCAGGTAACACAGCGTTTGCCACTGAATCTACGCATTTTAAGCGCGAGAGCTTGGTCAAACACGGTGAGAGTGCCAAACAAAAGAATTGCAGGGACAAGTGTGTTGCAAAAAGTTCGGTATCATCAGGTTCGATCGTTAAGGCTTTTACTTGTCAGGATGCTGCCAGTCGTTCCGGGCAATTGGCAGAGCTGAATGTAAAAAATTTAACACTGCATACATACACCATCACCAAAGAGCTCGCCTTCACTAAATTTAAACTCATGTTGCAGCTAATGAAAAAGAACGGTATTGCCATTAACATGACATGCAAATGACAAGTCATGTGCCAATATCATCGGCGTAATAGCAAATACCATCCATCCATGAGAACACTGCAGTTAAAGTATCAGCAGCCCAGTACATCTCATTCATGATCGATGGAGACACCGACCTGTCTGTTAAGGAGTGCGTGATTGTGTATGTCCGCATCCTGCTTGAAGGACAGCCCACAAACATCCTTGTCGGGCATGTTAAGGTGGAACATGCTAATGCTGATGGGGGGTTGTTTTTTTCTTCTTTATTCTAATTAACACATTACAGCCCATTTAGTATTGTAAGTTATTGTTATTATATATATGGCAGTGTTTTAGTCTACTATATTAATTTCAGCTGTAATAAGTTATTTAGTGTCTTACTGAATGTGTTTGTTGTTTTTTTCTATTATAATTGGATTTGTTTGTTAAATTGAATTGTTAAAGTGTTAATGTTGTTAGACCTGTTTAAACATGTATGTAACTATTGAAATATTTTAGGAATCTATGCAGCTACCAAGTCAGCATTTGCTGGTCTTGAGGAGTCATGCCACAGCTGGATGCAGAAGACAGTGGCCATGGGATCTGATGGAGCAGCTGTGAATCTTGGGAAGAAGGGAGGTGTATCAGTGAAACTCCAAGAGGAGGCAGGAAAGCACATCATCCCATTTCACTGCATGCCTCATAGGTGAGCTGATAATGATCATTAACTCACAGATTAACAAAAAGCTAAGGCTCTCTGTCTTGATAGAAAAACTAAATTGTCAGATTTGTACTCTATTTGTACATTATTTTAGATTGGAGCTTGCCAATCTAGATCTGATTCAAATCAGCGTTGAAGCTTTGATGCCTCAGCCTCAGTAAAGAGATAGATGGAGGAGGGACAGAGAGCCAGAAGACCACATTTCAAATCCTGGTCACAGGATGTGTAAAGCTTCAGTGATTGCTGTTGCTGGTTTTTGTAAGTGTTAATTGGTGTTTTCAAATTAAAGAAATCTGTTTATATACAATTTGTAGTTGTGGTTCTCATTCATTTTCGGTGGGTGCTTCTAAATTTTTGCTGGCGCTCCTAACTTTTTGAAGACTTTTTTTCCTAACTTTTTGCACAATACATGAAGCAATATAATAAGAGCAATGTAGTTTTGACGCATTACTCACTTTCACTGTAGAAGGGGTGTAAAGAGTATTTAGCAACCAGGATATATTTCCCTAACAAACAAACACATCTGTGTTTGCCAAAACTGTTACTTTCCCTCGATCTTCAAACAGTGTTTGTCTTTAATAATCCTGTATTTTTAATGGGGTCCATCTTCCATAGCACTGTTACAGGATACAAATACAAATTTACAAAGTACAAACACAAACTTTAATTTTAGAAAAACAAAATGGTTTGATGCATTTATGTTACCTCAGCCAAGTTTCCAAACAGGTGTTAAGAAAAAGAAAAAAACTATGCTTGCACAACAGCAAGCAGTATCCTTACAATAGCACCAACCAAACCACACCATCAGCTTGACTGCTATTATACCATTAGCACATTTATTTTCAGCACCGTTTTGAATTACCAATAGTATTTTCTTTACAACACTATGAGCTCAGCCTATCAGAGATTATGACTGTTTTGAATTAGTCTGATATTAAACCAAACACAAAACTGGTATTATTTCTATAGCTCAAAGAAAAAGAACAGAATCAGTAAATAACACAGCCAAATTAACTGTCAACAACAGTAGTTATGTTGTCTAAAAGTCATGTTCCTCTAGTCAGTTTTCGAAAAGTTAATTTGAAGATTTCTTACCCCACAGCCATCAGACAATGTCCATGCTGGTACTGTCAAATTCCTTCTCAGTGCCATTGGTTTCCCATGTAAAAGATTCTGCCAAAAGCCAATGCTATATCACTCGCCACAAGTGGACCAAGTAAAACCAATAAATCAACAGCAAACAAATATAGGCATGTCTAGAATGACATCACCTGCAGTAGCAGGAGAAACCCTAAACAGATTCAAGTCAAATCCTCTTAGCCTGTAAGCCATTCACCAACACTGTACATCCTCTTCACAGGTCTGTGAAACACTGTTTAAATAAATGGATGATTATTTATAAACCCGGAAATGGGAGTAATGTCAACAGCTCCTCTACCAAAAGATATATTCTGATTAAATTAAAACACACACAAGAGCACTCATTATTCTGAGAACAATACACACCGGCAGGTCATGGGTGATTCATTTGCCCACATATTAAAAGTATAAAATGTACAGAGAGATTACTTTACTAATCAGAGAACCATTAAAATAATTATTTTAGGTTAGCTAATGTAATATCTTGGTTTCAGTGATTAAAGTAATGCTACTTTGAAACAGAAAGCGTGTCTGAATGTCTTAATGCTACTTTAACATAATTATTTGTTTAAAGCTGAAAAAATAATCACCAAACAAGTTTCCAGAAAAATTACCCTGTCTGCCATTGGCAGGGTCAAACAGAAGGTCCCTACCCAAACTCATTCCATTGGTTGATCCAATGTTATTATGTATGGTTAGTAAGGATGCTTAAACAATGTTTTGATAGCACCACAAAGCATGTTTATGCTTTACACCATGTCCACAGCTTAAGAAAGCTGTCCTCAGACACTCTCTCAAACCACAACTTAAAGGACAGCAGTAATGTTTTTTGCATTCATGTCCTTTTCTTTTCTGGGACAGTATTCATGAGGGAAGGGTGAAAGGAAAAGGAAGCTATTTAAGAGACCTAAAATGGGTTGATGAGTTCAGATTAAACGGTGTAGGTCGAACTACTGTAGGTAGAACACATCTACAACAACACATAATGCTGTTTGTATTATTTCAGATAGATTCCAAAGAACTGTTAAACAGTGAAGTAGGTAATTCTGTCTAGTGAGTGATTCCCTTACAAAAAGTGTAAATTACAGTAGTATTATTTTAAATATCAATAATGACAGTTGCCAGCTAACTAGTCAGTAAAAAAAGCCCCCCCCAAAAAAAGACTTAGCGAATGTCCAGAACACATTTTAGTTCACCTAGGGCTGCGCCCTGACGCCTGTTTGCAGCATGTATCTAGAGCGAAGGGCAGGCGTATTCATTGTGCTTTCACAACGGCTGTATTTGCTGCGCGTAGCTGATCCACAAGTTACCAGATGTGGTAATTATGAAATCAAAGGACATCAAATACCACTTTGAGAAGGTAATAGATGACTGTACCATGTACAGAAAAGCAAAAGAGCCCAGAAAATGAATGCAAAGTGCTAAATGGCATGTTAAATGTTTTAGAATGTCTGGTGTTCCTTTCTTTTATCAACACACTGAGAATGGAGGAAAGAACTATGCTGCGAGTTAGAAAATTGTCTATACTGACATAGTGGCTGCTGCTTTATCTTTTATTTATCTGCTTTTCTATGCTTTTCTATTTTTACCTTCTATTTTTTCTATTTTATTGTGTCACACAGATCCATTTATGCATGCATAAAATTTATATTTTAAAGGCTCATTATTATGGCTTAGTATTTCTCTATAATGTTATATGGAACATTGCTAACATTGTTCTGCGTTCTTTCTCATCCCTGAAACGGGGCTCGCAAAATCGCCAGCCCGACGTCCTGGGGCAACTGTGTCATCCAGTCGGGCTACCACAATGTATTTCCGCCCTGTCCGTCGGGCTATCTTATAAGGAGGAAAAGTATATTGCAATGCTTTTGCATTCTTTCACAAATTTAGTCGGGTAATTATGTTGCATGTAATTTTTGGGCATCGGGGAGCCACTATCAATATGTAGGGTATTGAGATTGCGTTTAAATGCGCGCTCACTTTCAACTTTCACTTTTAATTCGCGATCGTGCAAACTGTGTATCAGTGATGCTCGTCCTGTCAGTCATTACTCTCCTCACGTGACAAGTGAAATCTCCCGCAGCAAGATTAAACGTGATAGAGAGCGCATGCGCAGTGGAGAGAAAATCGCTGAGTTATGTGTGCGCGTGTGAAAATAAGATGCGCAGGGATTTACACAGGTATTTCAGTTCTGATGTGATGACTGATGGAAGAAGCTGATGGAAAAAGCTGATGGAGATGCTATGCCCTCACCGTTGAATGCCATTTTCTTATCTGTGACTTCACTTGATATTTCATATTTAGAATCTGACACAGACTGAATTATGTTCTATATTTTATGTTCTATAAGTTCATAAAAAAATTCTGTTCAGTTAGAACCAAATAATTGTATTGATGATTGTAATTTGATTATTTTATGTTTGTTGTCATCGTGTTATGAAAACGTTTTTGATTAATGTTTCGTCTCCTTTACAATATTCTACATTAAAAATAATGTCTTTTTTTATTTGGGCTACTTAAATTCATTTCGGGCTACCAAAATCTAAAGAGCGCCTGCCCGAAGGGCTACCAGAAATTTAGAAATTTTGCAAGCCCTGCTGAAACTTGAACCATTATCTTTTCAACCACACATCATCTTTTCTCTCGTAGAACAACCAGCTTGATGATATGTAGTCTGGCTTCAAGAGCAACCACTCCGCAGAGACCGTGCTGCTGTCGGTCACTGAAGCTTTGAGGACAGCAAAGGCGGACTCCAAATCCTCTGTACTAATGCTACTAGATCTGTCTACAGCCTTTGACATGGTCAATCACCATATACTTCTTAACACACTGTCCTCACTGGGGATCCAAGGAACTGCACTCCAATGGTTTCAGTCCTATCTGATAGATCTTTCAGGGTGTCACGGAGAGGTGAGCTGTCCAAACCATATCATATGGTCACAGAGGTCCCTTAAGGTTCAGTCCTTGGACCCCTTCTATTCTTCATCTACAACATCATTAGGTCCTATTATGCAATCACATGGCTTCTCTCATCACTGCTATGCTGATGACACCCAAACAGAACCAAGGCAGATAAACATTAAGCCACTGTTTCGCAGGAGTCTGTTTTCTGCACTTTAATAGCATAAGGAAAAATTTCTCCCTTTGAGTATCAGTTTACTCGCACTGTTTTATGTTCCCACTCACTTTATCTGGCTGAGGTGTTGACACAGCTCTGACAGTGGAGACATCACAGGTATCGGATTGATGTGACAAGCCATCTAATCCCCTGGAAGAGCCAATTAGACATCACCCATACTAAAAGGGGCCTGACATACTACCTATCTGGTTAAATTGACTATTACTCGGTTGAGCTGGACAAATCAGTCAGGAAGAGTATAGCAAAGAGTAATCTACTTTACAAGTTAGACTAGTAAAGTACTAGGGTTGACCTCAACCAAAGATTTTCCTAGTCCACTGGTAGTCTGTAATTTAAGCCATTAGTTGACTAGTTGTGTGTTTATGATATGAAAGAAACACCTGACATTCTGAAAGATTTAATCTACCCATTAGTGCTTTGCGTTTATATTCAGGGCTCTTCTTGCTTTTATGTACATATTACATATGTCTTGAATCATGAACCACATTAAGCTTTTTAGAACACAAGTTCTGCCACAGTCACCCTAGACTTTAAGCATGCAAAAATTCTATGGAGACCCCTACAAATACAGACAGCAACTGGATATGACATAACAGCCCAAAGTTTGTTTTTTATTCACACATCATTAATTACAACGTGCTTGCATTGTTAATGTTGTCTTTATTATTTAAAATCTGTATTGCACAAAATTCGGTTTGTGCAATACTGCTATTATCCATTTAAAAGACCACATCGTGATGTTTCAATCTTGGTCAATCACGTCGTAAGAATCTGCAGGAAAAAGTTCACCAAACTTTGGAATAGTGTTGGGTCTATAGATAATGGCATCGTCCAACAACAGGCTGTCAGACATCATGATGTTGAGCCAGCATCACGATTTTCCCCCACACACACTATAATGCCCAGTCCAATGCATGCTTTCAATTTCCAAGCAGTTTTGTTTCTGATTACGTAATATTAACATAATGAAGTTGTTCCGATCACATTACAAATGACATTTAAAACCATTCACCAATGCAATTTAAACAGTAAAGATTTTATTGTGCAATAAACGCCAAACAAATTATAGACTACTAGATGTTTCACATGAACTAATCGAAGCATACAAAAACAGCAACAAATTTCAAAATGAGTCAAATTAAATTAGATTATATCAAACAGGCTACACAAAGTATGCCTTCTTCATGGTTTTAACATGACAGTCTGTAAATATCTGCAAACTCCCCTACTGGCTTAAAACACTGTTAACCACTTCTAGAACACTTGTGTCCTGCCAGGTAAGCTGTAAGAGCATGCGGGAGCATTTTTTTCCTGCGCAAACCCCATCATGCTGCACAGTCCTGTCAGGAAAATATATACTGCTAATTAACTGTAGTAGCTATTCAGCAATAAGCTATACCGTACAATAAGCTATAACAGGTACAAAGCCTCCCATGTGGTGATCACACAATGTCAAATCAGCTTAACATATAAGCTTAGTTTTGCAAAATCGGTGTATCATTCGTTTAATTAATTTTCAATTAAGAATCCACAAATGGGAAAAACAATAAACTTAATTTTTTCTTTACCCAAACAAAACGAATAAAGAAATAACTTGATAAAAATATGGATATCAAGTCGTATTGGAAATGACCTTTGGAAATGACCTTTGCATGACCATGGCACACAACCAAATGGTCATGCAAATTCGTTGTCAGTCCAACTTTTGTGCGGATTACAAGATTTCAGATGTGTCTCTTGGCTATCCTTATTCATCAGGCCTAAACCCAAAGTACTGCCTGACAGTTGAAGTAGTACCCTTTATATTGACCAATTTTGTCTACGCCATTATTAGATCTATGCCTACACATCTATACACTATACCAGAATCTCTCAAAAAAAAGTGATTCGCGGGTGGTATTTGTCTTAACTTAATTTAAGGTTTGGTTCTGGGTAAAACAAAGAACATATGTATTACAATAAATAAAATAGCGAACTGAACTGATATAAAGAAAGCAACCACCACACCCTCGACAATGTCATCATTCACCGCAATGTAATGCATTTAAAGCCAATTTAGTAGACATCACCCAACCCTACTTTGAAACACTCTGAAATGTTCATTTTTCTGCATGAGCTTGCATTTCTGGTCTGTTGTATTCGTGTACATATTTGTTCGACTGAGCCCTGTCTCATCTACTAACATTTAGTCAACTGATGGGGCAGCCACAGGAAACAGAGGTCAAAGATTTCCTCTTTGTAGGGCTGGGTATCGAGTTCGATACTTTTTAAGCACCGACCGAATCGTCTCGATACTATCGAGTATCGAAAAAATCATTTTCGTTCGGTACCAAATTTCGATACCCAAAGGTATAATCTTGTCAACGTCAGTGAGC
>JAZGTJ010011940.1:0-16361 GCA_036877575.1 Botia almorhae
AAGCTATAATAGATAATAAAAATATAAAGTTTTTCTTTTACTAAACGTGTTAAAGCACGTGTTTTTTATGTTTATCTGTTAAATGGTTTCTAACGCTGGACCACACAGCAGCTCTCTGCACAATTAAACTGACGTTAAAAGGACGCTAGTTAAGGACAACCATATCTTAAATCCTACAAACAGCGTTATATAAAGTACATACAATTTGTTTTAATGATAAATTAAATGCTATACCTTGCAGTGCGATGCATTGCGTGAAGACGAATGCAGTCATGACGATGGAGACGTAAGAACGGGCGGGAGAATTGAAAACGCTCTGCACATGCGCAGATGCTGATTTCATTTCAACACCCAAAATGAACACCGTACAGTAACGCGGGACGAGTGTGATTTGTATCCAAACACCAGATTTTAACTGTTTTTATTACTCAGTAGAGGGTTTAAATCACTCAAGGTTAATATATTTGTCACATCAGCAGCGTTATTTATATTTTATAGCGTTATTAACAGTTTACTAGTTTCCCTTTTATAAAATTACAAATAACATGTGGTTTTAATGACAAACAATCTGTTTAAATCAGATATTTTCACACTGTTTGATAAGTCACACAGCAAAACATTTTCAAGTCTTTAGTCTTTAACACGGACTGTTTCTTTAACTGTTGCCCATCAGTAGATCACTATAGAGCTCCACCGTGAGCCCCCCGTGGATCACAGCTGCTGGGCTGCCCGAGCCTCCGCGAGGGAACACGGTTCCCCTCTCCACGGCGGCCGCGCACTCTGTATGAAGGAAACAGATCCGTGCATCCGGGTTAATTGAATGAGATGGGATATTTATAAACCAAAATTTAACGTGAAGCGTTTTCCTTACACTGAAGCCAGCATTTATTAAAGTTTAACGAGGCTTACGCAGTTATTGATAAAACATGCGTACGGTAGCTCAGAATCTGACCATAGCGCGCAATGTTTCGCTTTAAGTGTTTTAAATAAGTGTTTATTCATTTGGACCATTTTATTATAAAGCTGCATTTGGTCCTCCAATATCACCATCTTGGTCCTTTAAGCCGCGTTAAGCCTTTAATAATGCGGGAGAAAGCGATTACCTTAAAAAAACATCGTCTTTCCACTTAGATTGTACTTGTGTGTCAGTAATATACACTGTTTATAATTTGATAGAAAATAGCTTTTCAGGTAGTTGTTTAACAAGCTACATTTACTGCATAAGAATGATCTGTCCCAAAACGTTTAGTATACGTTTACTGCTGATATTTTCACACGTGTATAACAAACAAATTTACTTGCTGATTCTGCCAACATGGACAAATACTCGCTGAGGGAATTTGGGCTTTTTATACCTTCATTCAAACCACCAGGAAGGGCGCTTGCGTTGCGCTGTGACGTCACGGGGGAAGTCACCTCAGTCGTGCAGGGCGCGCAGAGATTTGTAATAATAATCGATTGCTATTTGTCAAACTGTAATAGCATTACATGTATACCTCATTAAATGGCAGTAATTATTTGTTTTGTTGTTCTACACATTTGTAATATGTTGAATAATTTTGTTAACTTGTGTTGCCTTTTTTTTTAATGGTATGATCCTGAAGGGGGAGGAGTTACAGTCTACAGGGGCCTCTACCTGAGCTGTGTGTGAACTATTATCCTCAGTTCAAGTGTTTATATAATTTGTCTGTTTTAATGTACATTTTAAACACAATATATCTCTGGTATCTCTATTGAATGTTTAACATGAGAGATTATTGGATGGAACATGTAGGCTGTAATGTGTGAACATACGGTTTGTATTGTGTTTCATCCCAGGAATACAATTATTAATGGGATGTGATTCTAATGAAGTCATTTAAAGCAAGTTGCGAAAGAACTGTTGCTTTTATCAATTTCATAAATGTCAGGGTTGCGTAATGTTATTTTGAAAGGCAATATAATTATGTGCTTCATTCCCATTTATCAGTTTCACGCAGCGGTTACAACACACTTTTAAATCCTGTCAGACACCTCGGTTTGAGACAGGTGGTTTGCCCATAATGAAATACGGTTAAAAGAGAGCAAATCAGCGTTTGAAACTATGTTTTAAATATGTGGTTAAGAAAATTACACAGAACAAGGGCAAAAAAACTGCAGAAATGGTGACATTTTTCCCAAAGCACTTTTAACATTTCACCGCTATGCAAATAACCCGTTTGTTATCTCAACTGTGTGAACTAAATGCCACTGAAATGTTATTGTTTAGCTGTTAAAAAGACACCTGACAGCCGGCCAAACCTTGTGATGGCACATGTGATAAGAGGGGAAAGTATATGTCTGTAAAATACATGAAAAGAATGAGATATTTAAGCATTATTTATGACAGGAAATCTAAACAGGATTTATGTTCGGTTTCAAAATGATGCGCTTGCTGCAGCATGTTGTCTGTCAAGTGCTCAGCATCATGTCACCACCACGAGGATTTTAGAGTATCTCTGTAGTGTTTGCCTTAAAAAAAAAGCACTTACACGGAATGCTGGGAGAGATTCCTAAATCCACCCGCTTTGGGAGAACAATGACGTTCAAGGATCCCAGCCTGCATCTTCTAAACTACCCTCTCCCACAACTTTGTCTGTATTGAATTTAGATGTGTCTGTGAGTTTCTATCCACTCCAGATTATTCCACATGCATTAACAGCTTTGTGGTATTGTTTGGTTATCCTCTTCTAGTAATTGTCACTTGTCACCATTGTTAGTTCTGGCACGTGTCCCCAAATGCATGTCGAGAGATTTGTATGTTAAAGCAGGGCAGAGAAGTCTGACAGTGGCAGCTTAACTACAGCTGGTCTTTGAGGAAGCAGGGGTCTGCAGATAAGAAGAATGGAACAGATTCTTTGTGTGTGATTAAGACGACAAGTGAAGCTACAAAAGTGGGTCGTAAAAGTGTTCCATTATCAGACACAGTACAAAGCAGCTTACAGCCATTGGCAGACCTCTGACAGCAAATTATAAAGTTCTCAGATTTAGAATTATATGTACATTTATGTATTTGGCAGATGCTTTTGTCTAAAACGAATTACAGCCTTTACATTTTATCAGTACATATATGGGATCGAACCCATGACCTTGTGCTATCAGTTGAGCTAGAGGAAAGTTTCTCAATGCTAGCTCACCCATGATTTACTGCCCGAGATGGATTTTATATGTCAATATCCATGGATTTTAGATAAGTGTGAGGGTCCATTCTTTAATGAAATATCTCAGTCTGAAAACAACATCCTCCAAGTGCCTGTCTTCTAAAACAACTCGTACACTGTTTTGAAGTGAAGCAATCCATTAGGAAGAGAAAACACGATTGTGTGTCAGCTGATATTTGAGGAATGCCATTATTATGGATAGAGGTCCAAGGAAATTACAAATACAAGCATGAATCTCGTCCCTGGCAGTTTCAGGAAATGTCAGAGCTGACATTTAATTAGCATCGCTTCCTGAGAGAGTTACCCATGGAAACATCTGTTATCTTTGGCAAATCATTTAAATCAAGTTTAAGTCTTCGTTAGTCTACGTAAATAATACCAATGTAATATGGCCAAAATAAAATTGTCATTACAATTAATGCATTTATGTTAATAAATAAATCATGGAAACAGAGTTCAGGAGTAAATCTCATGCTAATTTATAATTCTGTGCAGATTTGAAGCCAGTTCATTAGTGGGCTCAAGGAATCATATGTAATTCTAAAAGTAAGGTAATTTGGTTCCAGTAATAATAGTCAAATTGATATATTTTGGCATATTAGTATATTATGAACATGACAGACGGAAAGTCTCCCACTCGAAGTCTATAGGTCTGAATGTTTTGATTCAGTTCTAGTTTTTAATACCCAGGAAAGAACATTGTTATTAGGGGCTAAAATTTCAAGCTTTAAAATAGCTGGCAAACTTGTGAAAACTGCCCATTATCACTCTCCACATGGGTGATGCCTCACAGATGGATTAGAGATGGACCTCTAACCTTCTCCTCCTGCCCAAGCTGTTGCCCATGCCAGAAAAGAACAAACAAATAAATAAATAATACAAATCAAACTATTTATAGCTGGAAAATGAGGATCATTCCCTTCTGAGGAAAACGAGGTTCCCATTCTGAGATGAATGTGTTTAATAGCAACCATTATAATCAGGTTGACGCAGTTCACACGCAACTGATGTCACCTGCTGTACTTAAATGAATGCCTACTGCTTTAAAAATAGTTGGTAATTGTGTGTCTAGTGCAGATTTCTCACTGCATTTGGAAGTGCTGTGGCAAAACCTCTCATTAGAAAAGTCATTTAGGTCCCCTGACGTTGCATAATTACTGGCAAGTGTAAAAAATAATCTGTGTACATGTAAATAACAACACTAAGAGATCTCCAGTTAAAGCTGACATGTATAACTGACTTCTTTTAAAATATTTTTACATATCCAAATTAAGTTTCATATGCAGACTCTGTTTGTCTAAACTTCCAGTCCGACACAGTGCTCATTGCTCAACCACAATTTCATTTAGTGAAGCTAGCACACCAGTAATTACTCACTTCACCTGTAAAGCTAATTAATTTTTCTGTTCAGTTTTGTTTATGAAGCACTTTTCTCACATTGAAACTTTGCAGTACAGTGTTTAAGTTTCACTGGTCCTTATTGAGCAAAGTTGTAGTTGCCGTGGATGATCCGTCTTTCTGTCTTGCTACTCTTGGTTTAAAAGGGCAACACTGACACTGTCAGTCATTGTAATGATAGAGTACATGAAACTTTGGCTGCGTTTTAGTCAGTTACAATAGAAACTGGTTGCCAGGCAACGTACAAGTGACCAATCCTGAAAGGCCACGTCAACACACATTTTACCAGCACGATTCAGCACAGTCACAATGCTGAGAATTCCGGCCAAAGAACGATTTGTAATTGTGCCGTGAGAAATCGAATCGAGCTCAAATGGAAATATAAGCGTTACCGTTTCTGGCTGTTCTTAGAATCGTTTAGCTCGATGGTGGAAAGGGGAGTTTTGCGTATAAATGCTGATAAACGCTGATAAACGTTGACAAATGTTGCGTTACACAACATGGAGGTTCTGCCATAGTAAACGCTTTATTTAGCTTTTATGTCCAAGACACGTCCCGTGAAAAGATTCATCACCTGAAAATTAAGACACTTATTTCTTTTTTACTCTTTTAGTTCTGGTCTAGAAGATTAAGTGTTGTCAGATAATTACACTTATTGATGCTCATTGGTTTTGGCTACAGTGTGAAATTTCACTGGGTCTCCTGCTGTCTGTATTATAATTACAGATTGTTCTAGTCTGGATAGCTGTTCTTTGTTTACCTGCCTGTTCATTGGTTCTCAATGACTGCTGTGTGGGCTGTTTGTGTGTTGTTCTTTGAAATACAAGTATTGGATTTGTGATTTAAACTCAAGAATAGACTGGGCATTAATATTACCCTGTGTTATCAGTTTCTGTCCGATTCAGTTTTGGTTGTTTCACAGATAAAGCCTTCATGTCTGAGACACGTAGCTTTCTTTAATGCACAATATAGCGTCTAGTTTATGCCGTTGTACTGATATATAATCTTTATCATGTGGAAGCAGTCCGCATATTCTTGACACTGTATTTGCTATAAGGTTCTGTTGTTTTCGTAGTGGTAAACAAATGTTTCTAGAAAAATGACTTGACTGTATTTTATTGATTTTTCGTGGCGCTATGTAAAATATAATAAATGCTTACAACCGGTTATTGACTGTCAAGCATTAAAAACAGTATTATTCCCCCGGGTTAAAATTAAGATTAAACAAAAATTAAGATTTATTTTATTCATATCAGTATATTCTGTTGCTTTATTAATAGGCTCCTCATTTTACTTTAGCACAGCCAGGCAAATGAATTGAAACATGATTAATGTGTTTGAGCAAAGTTCCTCCCTTTGAGAGTTTAAAGCGCACAGTATTTTTATTTTATCACTAGTGATTATGTTCATTCATAATGTGCGCGATAAGGGCTCTTACCCTTTATTCACAGAATTAGCAATCAGAGACATTTTTAATAAGAGGACACTTGAAGCTACAACCCCACTGCAGCAAATCACAAATGGCTCAGAACACTTACCAATGCAGAACCTGTATCCAAAATCAACCTCATGCTAACACAGTCAACGTAAACTGAATACATAAGGAGGTTAAAAAAATACTAATATTAGTCAAAAGTAGTTGAAATGATGACCAGTAGCCTTGACCATTACGGTGAATGGCATGCTAATTTTCTCTTTACTTGAACGGATTGTTTGGTGATGCTGAGCGGAGAGGAACGCAGCAGGGTGTTTGTAAAGCATGACAGGTGACAGATGCCTCGAAGGGACAGGGGTTATCAGAACAGCCCACGCGGGGACAGGGGATCATGACAGCCACTGTGAGAGCATTAGCAGTGTGTAATCCTTCTGTGTGATAGGAGCTTTTACTCTGGCAACATCCTGAAGTGTCTGACAAACTTCCCCCTGGTGATTCCATGGCCACTTACACTCTTAGAAGAAAAGGTTCCTAAAAGGTTCTTCACAGCGATGCTATAAAAGAACCATTTCTGGTTCCTCTAAAGAACCATTCAGTCAAAGGACTATTTCTTTCTAACTTGGTTATAATCTAAAGAACCGTTTTCCACTACATTTAACCTTTTTAGGTTTGACGGATGTTAAAGGAACTTCTTTTTGCAAGCAAGCCAAGTTATTTTGGCTTATTTTTTTACAGCCAAAATGGTTCTTCTATGGCATCGTAAAGCACCTTTTTTTGCACGTTTTTAAAGAAGAAAGCATGAATATAGGCTACGGTTTATATATGGTTTTGTTTTGTAATGGTTTCATTTATTAGAAACTTTTTAGCAGTCTTAATTCACAGCCCGTCGAAAGTTTGGACACTTGAAACTTGAGTTGGTTTCGTAAAATACTTTTGGTCTAGAGAGTTGGGCTCAAATGCTTTCATTATTTGTTTTTTGTAGTTGGAGTATATTGTGAACATTTCTGACTCTTTGGCTTAAATAAACAGGGGGAGGACATGTGTTGAATGTAAATCATGCCTGGAACTCCTGCTTAGTTTCTGTCATGAAAATTACTAATGTAGTTCCTGCACAAATGGTTTTGGTACATTTCTGTCAGGGAATCGCACACAATGATATGAGCTCTCCAAGATTTGTGTTACATTTTCCATAAACTGAACAAGCAGCAATAATGTGTGTAATAAAAAAAAATTGGCTATTAAAAAAATTATGGGCAACACGAAATTCCAACTTATCGATTTGTGTTGTTTTATAGTTGTAAAAATGTAAAATGTGGAAAGCTGCAATTATAAAGGGGATGAAGGTTTCTCTAAACGTTACTGGTAGGTGCATGTTTTAAGACATGTTATCAGGATTGTTATGTCCTGTTAAAACCCTCTTTTATCACAAATGTCCTCCCTGTTATCGCGGTCCTTTAAAGCACACTGCTGATGTCATCAGTGTGCTTCTCTGTGTGGTGCTGGAACGTCTGAAGTTCATGGACTCTAAGCACTTCTCACTTCCTCACTTCCTCTAATGATAAGCGGCACAGCTCATATCTGAACACTGACCTGGTCATTTACTCTGGCGGTATAGACTGAGCAGCTATGAAATGGGTTGTTCTCCTTCCGACAGAGCGCAGACTCCGAGCACTCCTTATTTCACAAATGTCAGAGTCTAGATAAAAGCACATTTGTGTCTGAATTTCTTTTATGCATGTTTGAAATATGAGAGGCAACCTCATAACGGACAAGCTCCTGTCGTTATACATCTTTCAAATGGTTCCGGCAGCCGAGCCATTTGTCTCTCTGAGTGCGGGACGGCTCATTCGTTTTAGTTTTTATACCCTCGTTTCAGCACCACAGCCCGAGCTGTGGAATTCAAAAGGGCATCGGGAACATTTCAAGCTTGCAGATCTACAGGCTTGATTAAAACAAGAAAAAGTGTGCTATGAACATACTTTGGGAAATCCAAAATTTTAAAGAACGTAAACTTTTTTCAATACGATACAATGTTACTTTATTGTTAAAAAAAAATGACATGCATAACTATAAACCACCCAATCAATTTACACAAACTGTAAAAACCACATGTACAATAAATACTTACAGATAGATTAAACTTAACTTAATGGTCATTGTGCATTGTAATGGTCAGGGTGCTTGACGTGCAAATATGGGGAAAGATCATAATAGAATTATGACATATATGGCAACCAGTATGTAAAACATACAAAATAAAAACGATGCGTACATAAACAATTTTACGGCAGCATTTTTACATTGTTTGTATTTCTACAGAGGGAAGCAGCTACAGCAGGCGAAATCTCTGTGTATTCTGCTGCACAAACATTTTTATTGATGATTGTAACCCAAAACAATCTCGTCAGCTGCTGTGTGCAACGTGGGGAGAATGCAAACACCAGCGACGCATTACACAGATGAATTCTTTATGGCTGCGAACGCATTAGCTCTCTGCTAATAGTATCATTAGAACGACTGGAGCGCTGCCACCTTGTTATTCAGACATTTGCACATGGAATGGATAAGGAATAGACTGTTTAGACAGATGCATTTTATATTCCTAGCTGCAACGTAGATGTGGTGACTCTACCATTTCCAGCTGCACTCAAGACCCTGGCTGGTGTTTCTTTGTAAATCAACAAAGTGCTGCGATTAAGCTTCAAAGCAGAAAATGACGGTAAACGCAGAAAGCGCAGGTGCGGCCTTCCTCACGCTCGTGTGCTTCGCTCGTGCGAGACAGGAACCGCAACTCACCGAGCTAAACAGATTGTGAAGTACAACCATAAATTATAAAGAAGACGGAACATCTAAAAGTGTTTCAGTGCTTTCCTGCATAAAATGATGTTGCTGTGTAATTCCCAGCGGATGACTCATCAAGAGCTTTACTCTGCAGAATACACCGATCTCTGTTAGAATTCATGTTACATACAAACAGCAGCTACGATTCTAAGAATTTCATAATCCCTGTATCCTGTTCTTATGAACAATGCAGGAAAACCCTCACCGGAAGAAGACAAAACAAGAACATTCAGTTTAAAATAAAAGAGAGTAAGAATGAAGTATTTCTGAGAATTTCGATGTCCTTGTAATGAGTATTTTTACTCTACAAATCGTCCTCTCTGCTTTCAGATCTCACTGTGCTGTCTTTTGGAAATAACGCCCTGGAATTGCAAATTATGCGCTTGTGTGAACGCATGCAACATCAAGAGACTGAGAGGATGTGTCCCGGCCTCCATCTTGACAAATGAGTTTAAATTGGTCTGCCACAGGAATCACAATTGCAGAATTTGCATGGCTCTGCTTGACTCTATCCCGAATTTTATTTCCTCCATTAGCAGTTTCCTCACAGTAGATGAACCCTGTTTTGTGGCTCAGTCTCAGCAACTGCTGGATTGACAGCCATTGGCCAGTACAGACATCAGTGAACGGGAATCAAATAGTCCAGTGGGAACGGTTTTATGGCAGATCAAGGCTCCCAGTTTCCCTCATTTAGCATCCATCTCGCCTGCCAGCAGAAAGAGTGATAGCTTCATTTCCTATATTAAAGGACAGAGTAACTGTAGTTTCGGATTGCACATGCAAAAATACAGGGCGTACAGCAAAGCACACGTCGTATTTATAAATCACACGCTCAGCAAAAGGAAAAATCCTTTTCGTAAGATATTTTAGACTCCAACATTCGCTTGATTTTGTTTTCAGAACTTGCAGTTTTGTTGCTTAGAGGTTGTTTTTCATTGCGCAGTAGATTTCATGCGGTTCTCAAACCTGGACAGTATTGCAGATGTTTTTGCAAGAATGTCTTGAGAGAAAGAAAAACAGACACTAATGAGGCAATTTGCTGAGAATATAAAGTGAGCGTTCAAAGCTATGAAATGAATGTGGATTGCATAGCTCAGATCATTTAGTTTTGGAAGAATTTGATAGGAAATCTAAGTCTAAGTCTAAGAGAAACAACAGAGACTTTAAACAGATCTCATTTGAGATTTCTCCTTCCAGCAGTTAATGCTCTAAAGTCTAACCAAAAATCATGATGAAACTGATGATCTAATGATTTTCTGGACTCCTTTCAAAATGTCACCTTTAGAGAAAAGAAAAAAACTCATTTCCTCAACTTTCTCTTCCTCCGTCCCATGAAGGTTATCAGACCTGCGTAGCGACACTCAGAGATACGAGATGATGAAAAAATTCTAGAATATTCAGAAAAAGATTCTCTGCTCACCCTCAGGATGAAAGTCTGATTATTGTCACTGAAGGAAAGGCCATTGTTTGTCAGGAATGGTGGGGAATTAAAGCAACGTTTCTCCCTGGGGCTAAAGCACAGTGTTCCTAAGAAAGCCATTTGTGCGCATAGAGGACAAACACCAAAAATTGTTTTGTGTCGTGCATATTGCACATTCCCACAGAAAGCAGGCTTTAGTTTATAACCTGAGATGCAGTTTTAAATATAACAACAGACTGAACATTCTCACAATGAATAGTTTCACAATGAATCTAAGTGGTAGGTGGATTCTCAGAACATTGTCTAATGTTCTTTAAAAGTTCACTCAAAATGATCAAAAACTGTTCTTGCAGTAACATTAGTAGAACATTTTTCTAACGTTATACAGATATCAAAAATGTTACTTTCAAGTAGTTAGTAAAACGTTTTAAGAATGTTTAAATAACGTTCTTACATCCAAGCCGCAACGTTAATACAATGTCTAAAAAGCTTTCAAAACTTTCAAAAAACATTTTTAAATGTTTTTTTTACTTCATGAAAACACTTTTTAAACATTCGTAACAACCTTAGCTGAATTATTCAGCGTGCTACATGTGTAGCCCTGTGCCTGCAAATGATTCAAATTTACCGTCAGTTGCTGCAGATGACTCACACCAAAGCTTTAGCGTGAAGCTATCAGATACCATTTATCAAGGCTGCGGTTGGGTTGAAGTATTATCTCTCACACATCTCATATTTGATCAAGTAATCCATCCCTGTCTGTCACAAAGTAAACCAAATTTGCTCAGCAGTATTTTAAAATTGATTGTGTTTACTTTGGCAAAAGGCTACATGATTCATGAAAACACATTTACTATTGATTTTGTATCACCTCCGTCATCCAATTGTAATGTAAATAGACTAACCACTCATACCCAACAGAATGACAATGGGTGTCCACAAAACATGAACTATTTAGTGGAGATAGGTCTATAAAGCCTGGAGAAAGGTGTGGATTAGCATTGCGTTCTCAAAGGTAGCACCTCTACCTAACTCGAACTCAGACATCTGAGATTTGAAATCTGCCACCTTTGCTCATTAGAACCGCGGATGTTTTTGATCCAGTCACATGACCCATAAATGCAAAAGGTACTTTTTGGATCTATCTGAGGTAGTTACAGCATTTACCAGCAGCCATGGCAACCAGCCCAATCCTCAGACATGTATACAATGTGTTTGGTTTTCACCGGCCTAACATTTGCAAAAGTTCACTATGGTAACCACCGTTATTTCTGAAATCATAGTTAGTAGGTTTAATAGGTTTATGTTTAGTAGGCTGTGCGGGGATATAAAGAGTCAAAAACATTTTCTTGCTGATGAATGGATGCAATAATGTCAGTGCTTCAAATAAAGACAGAGATATGAGGATTTGAATTCATTAAGACATAAAGCCTGTACAGACAAAATCTCACTATATGCTTTGTGAACATGTAGAGAGTGTTCACACACAATTCACACACATTCATAAGTGAATATCAAAGTAATTAATAATAAACAAAAAGGCACTATTTTATTGTACAAATAATTATATTAAAATTATAAAATAATAATAAATATAATCATATTATTTTAGGGGGAATTGGCTCATTCTGTTGACCAGATTGACATTTGAATGTGGAGCAACAGGTTGACGTTAACATGCAGAGTGTTTGTCTTGTAAACACTGTTCAATCACGCTGCCTAAATAGCAAGAACTGTTATCATAATCATCACTGCTGTCTGTGTCTAGCTGCTCCTGCAAATGAAGACACATGGAGAGCTGGAAGTACAGGGATCTGAGGTCAGGACGGCTTTAACAAATAACAAGTTCTACCTCCGAGACATTTGAAAACAGTCGTTTTTTTCTGTTTGATCGTGTTCTTGTTTATTTAGAGGGACAGAAAGTGTCATCATGTATTTCCTCGTGAAAACTCACTTTTCTGTTATCATCGTATTTTGCCTTTGTGTGCGTCAAGATGGAGAATTAAAACTGCATCCTGCTTATTTCATTTGTGTGACAGGTTTCTGTGTTTATTTCAGAGATTAGATCAAAACAAAAATTCTGTTCATTATTTACTCACCGTCATGCTGTTCCAAAATGGTATAATTACTTTCTTCTGCGGAAGGCAAAAGGAGACGTTTGAAGGCGCTTGTGGCTGGGAAACACTATGAGGGACACAGAAGCAACTGAAGTGAGAATTATTAACAAAAGTATTCCAAGCAGTGCACAATATATTCCAAGTCTTCTGACGTCATTTGAAAGCTCTGCATGAGGAATATTAGGATCATTTTACTGGTCCAGCTAACAGGGAACATTATCAGAACATAGGCTAATGTTCTTAGAACCTTAAAAATAACAATTGAATTCTTTTTAACATGATAGAAACATAAGAAAAAAACTAATCTCTAATGTTTTAATCAAATCATTCAGATCATTTATGGTGTTTGTTGATTTATGTATTCTTTCTTTGGCCAAAGACCGCCCACAAGGCCATTTGACTGACATGTAAAGCAACCAATCACAGTTCATTTTGTTTAGCACCATATTTTCAGGCAGACTGTTAAAGAAGGCAACACACATCTCCAAGAAATCCCTTAAAGCACAAAAGTCATGAAGACCTCTATTATAATTCTTTTACTCTTTAATGGCCTCAGTCCCCATTCATTGTAGTTGCATGAATGACAAAACACAACCAGTGAACTTTTCAACATCCTCCTTTTCTATTCCACTAAGGTAAAAAAAGACATACGGTTTGGAATGATATAAAGGTAAATGAATAATGCTGCAAGAGTGATTTTTGTGTGAACTGTCCCTTTAAATGGTAAATACAAGACAATGGTGCAGCTTTGGAGGAGGGACGATGCGATAGTTTATTTATGCTTAGTGTGTAGCTTTTCTCTCTTCCCTCTGTTCCTCACCTTACCTTCAACAATCCCATTCTTTCATTGAGATGTGAGGGGCGAGTAGAGTCTCTGGAGAGGGTGTGTCACTGTAAGCAGGAGGGGGCAGGTGAAGGGGGTGGGGCATTAATTGCTGAATCAGAACAGGTCCTCTGCCCTGCCGCGCTGCTGATAATTGGGAGAGGAAGCTTGCTGACAGCGCGATGCCAAGGTCACAGAAAGAAAAACTGAGAGAGATAACTGAACGAGGAGAGGATAGAAAATACCAGGAAAGACCGACATTAAACCTGCACATGAGAATAATTAGGTCATTAGGTGGATATCGAATACAGTAATGACCCAAAACATAGTGAAAGATTACTTGAAATATCTGAAAACTGCAATCTGTAACTTTCTGGGGGTTAAAATAAACAAAAATCAATTATTGAGCAAGTACATAACAGATAAGCATTAAAACGGTCAGATTATTAAGATTATAATAATGATTTGTCATTCGATTTCTCAGGAAATGTCAGTTCGGCTTCATTTGACTTCATCATACGAATGACAAATACATAAACTGCAATTGCAAAAAAGTTACAGATTGCAGCTTTAAATATACACACACTCTCATGTCATATTAACAGACTACACATCATTCTCAAAGTTATTCATTCACCTAATGTATAGTATTGAGTTAAACGTCATATGCAATTAAGATTACAATTACATGTATTGAATTATTAAACAGTGGCCATTGCATACCTGAAGGGAGACAGAACTGCATATAGTTTTACAGTCAGCCTTACATCAAATGCACGTGAATTTGCATTGTATAAATGCATCTGCCAGATACATAAATGTATAAGTAAACAATCCATTTTGATCACAAGCAGTGGGTTTATAATAGCCAGATTTTCCATTGCAAGCTGAAATACAATTCATCCCAGTCATGCATATTATTTGTCCCTCACTGACTTTCTGTCTGGAAGCTCTTTATAAAAGCAATTTTCACCACAGTGGTAACCCTCCATTTGTAAGTCTACCAAACCATCCACACTTTTTTATTTGGCGCAATGTCATAAGACATCTGTCAGAAAGGAGGTGTGAATTATAAAGTATTTGAGTGCTGAGTGATGCTGCACTCGAGCATGTTTTTGGACAGTTTGTTTGTTGTTGCTTGAAAATAAAATAAGAAGGAAAAGAATTTTTTCAAAATAGTCTGTAGATGAACTGTGCTGTATTAAACCCTGAGGGGATGTGAAAAATACATGTAATTCGGCCTTTCGCTCTATGTTTGTTTTTATTTGTCTATGTGTAATTTTGAAAGAAAAAGAATTCACTCATTTTGTACACACTGCCTCGGAGCAATTGCCTTCCCTCATTATTGTCGAGGCCGTGTTGATATGCATTCAGTTGTCGTCAACTTTAAAGGAAAAATGAGCAAATTAACCAAACGATTTGCGTCAACTTTTGCACGCAGCATTTTTAGTCTCTAGTCATGTGACCCATTTCAACTGTACAGTGGGTTAAGTGAATTTCATCTGAAGGGATGTTTGTGTACATTTTCATATTTATTAAATGATGAGGAAGACTGTTATAACTGTATATACAGAGATGCTGTTGTTTTGTAGAGCAGATTTAGGTGTCTGGATCTCTGCTGGTCAATCCCAGTACAATATACAGGATTGTGGTAATCTGCTTCATCCTTCACAACCCAGCGCTCAGAACCGACCCAAACTGCAAGTTTTTTTTGGCCTGTGGTACCTATTTTGCATAATACATTTAGTAAATTAGGTGCTTAAAAATGTAGACCATTCATGCAAATGAACCTCTCTATAAATGGACACAGTTCATTCTTTGTGAATCGCTTCTGTAATGTGTCGCTACTCTTAAAATGCATTATATAGCAGCTAGACTAGGTGTAAAACTGTTGCCTTAACTGTGCCCAGCTAACAATTTTAGATTGTAAGAATGTTTCCCTAATGTTTTCGGAACATTCAGTTTTGTATAAACAGTATTGGTTCGAAATAAATACATTATTCATAATTTTTTTAATACTGTAATGTTTTTAAACATTGTTTTAAAATGTTTGTTTTATTAATGTTTTAAAAACTTTTTGTAATGTTATGTTTGTAATGAGTAATGTTTTTGCTATACATGATATATCATGTTAAAAAACATTCTACTAATGTTACTGCAATAATGTTTTTGATAACTTGTGAAAGAACTTTTAGAGAACCTTAGTCAACGTTCTGAGAATGTTTCCTGTTAGCTGGGAGCCCAGAACAGTTCTTACTGTAGTCTCCACTGTAACTGTAAGAGAAATAAAAGCTCCATCATTACAGGTTGAGTCATCTCTTGACTCCTGTCGGCTTCTTTTGGCCCTGAGGGGGCTGATGGGATTGAAGCGAGTGCTGAGATCAGACATTACACAGTATCTGTCAACACTAACTGGACCTTCCATGTGGTCAAGCAGTGACCACAGGCTCCATATTTTGTAGTCTTGTTGACAGTCCTGAACCGCTAGCCTACAGCTGTTATAAATGATTATTTACAAGACGTATAAACCTGCCTGCCTCTCATAACCACCTCACATGTCTCTCTAAAGTCACACTGCAGTTTATCCCCAGACTGATGAGACAATGGCAGCATTGCATTGTGGGTATACAAATCTGCAAATTTTCTCAATATCCTTAAATATATATATACTTGTATGGTTATATGTGATTGTTTTTGGTGTTTTTAATCAATTGTTGTGCATGTTTCTTCTGATAATCTGTAAGGACACTGTATGCATGCGTTAGCCGCAGTTCTTTCCCCTCGTCTGTACGATTACCTAATGATGATACACAATGAAAACATGGACAGGTACAAAGAAAATTATTAGGGTTAAAACATGAATTTTTTCCATGTGTCCGCTGCAAAATTCTTTGATATAATACATTAATACTGATTTAATGCTGTCTGAGTTTTGCTCTGAGGCAGGAATCATCGTATTAACATAAATGTAACATTTTTTTAATTCTCTCAGTAAAACTCATGGAATCAGTATTAACATTCCACTTAATTTCAACAACTTCATTTTTGAATTGGCCACAGTCCCTGAAAATGTCCTATGCAGAGTAACTTGTGATCTGGCTGGTTTTAAGTACAGTACTAGCTACATAGCCTCAGCACTAGCTACATA
>JAZGTJ010011941.1:0-16360 GCA_036877575.1 Botia almorhae
GTATGAGTTGGCTAGTGCTGTGTGTGTGTGTGTGTGTGTGTGTGTGTGTGTGTGTGTGTTTGTGTGTGTGAACTGTATTAGTTAATCACCTTCAGCCTTTACACACACACAAAGCAAAGTCCAGGCCACCTCGTCAAAACATGCACACCTCTAAAAATGACATGTCATTTTTCTTTAAAGGTGCACAGTAAATGTTATTAGGTTGATATAATTACACACTGTGTGTATGTTCTCTCTCATGTGAGTTAGGAAGAAAGGTCATTTCTCTCGAACCTTAAACTCACACACAATGTCCCTATGGGCCATACAAATACAGTATGTGTTTCACACCTCTTCCTCATTCCCCTGCCCCCCCGAGATCAATTTCCATTTAATTAGGGGCTGAAAGTGGTTGACGCTCGCTGTGAAGTGCACACACATGTGAAATGGTTACTGATGACTAACGCTTTCTTTATCTTTACCGACGCGTCACTTTCCGCAGCTGCGCTATTGGGTGCAGTGGTGCAGAGCGTGTCATTTACAGAGCTTGTGAGGTGCTTCATAATGCCACGTTGCTCGGATGGCTCGGCTCTAATTAAGAGCGCAAATCACGTCTCTGACGGTGAAACATTTGTATGGATCTCATAGATTTTTGACTGCCTGTAGCAGATATGCTGGTGTTGCGTTTTACACACGCGAACATTTTAGAAAAGACACTGTATATTCTATGCTTTGGCAGTCCATTCACCTGTATTGTTCTTCTGAGCGAGTCTTTATACTGGTGGTAAATGGCATCAATGTGAATTTGTATGTTGTCTTGCTCCAAAAGGCATAAAAGAATCACAAATGTAGTCTATGAGACTTGTGTATTCAGTGTTGAGAGTTTTGTAAAGCTAAGCGATAACTTTGATAATGGGTGAGTCGATCAGAAAAAGACAAACAGAAAGTCTTACCCTCCACTTCCCCTCCATTCTGAATCGAACTGGTATGCCGCATTTGGTTACAACACAAGCTTGAACTAATGGCTTTTGGCTTCAGTGATGTGAAACCTTGTACGACATGTTGCCCTGCCATATCTGAGCTCTAGTGGAGAGTAAAATTATACCTGAATAAAGACTTACATTTCTGTCTGTTCTGTGTACAAAGCTAGTATATAGATTCTTTAGAAAATACTTTTACGTTCCACAAAAAAAACCAAAAAAAACCCAACAACAATCCCAGCTAAAAGGGAATGTTCTCAGAGTTCTCGCTGGCTAACACTCTCTCAAAGTTATCTCAAAGTTACCAGTAATGTTCTTGAAGTAATGCTCTTGAAGTAATAAACCCCTGACTAAAGTATCTCCTGCTTCTGGTCATATTTTTAGGAGATAAAGTTTGTATGAGTATTGATTTACTTGACAGATTTCAAACAATGCTTTTAACCCTGGCTTCTGCCCTCTGCAAAAGAACACAAACTTTCTTCCATGTTTCTCTCTCTCTTTGTTTCTCAGTGATCTGCTTATATAAATGGATGCTTTCAGGAAAGTCCGAGAACGAGAGCAGAGAGATGCATTAACGGCTGTTTGTTGTTTTTAAATCTATAGTGTCAGAGCAGCCTGAGTGACCGAGAACCCAGAAACATCCTTTTGGTTATTATGCATGTTTGGGCGATTAGGACAGCAGACACACCGATCATGTGTGACACTGTGTAACCGAATTAAATAGATTTTGGGGGAAGAAAAATTTCGAAAATCTAATGAAATGGTAACTTTAGTTATATAGGCAATTGGTTTAAGTGAGGCTTGCATCTGCATTTGTTCTAAAGAGTTTTCCAAAATGTTTCTAGAGTCACAATTCATTTCCATCTTATATATTATACTGTATATATGCGCACAAATCTTTTTAGTGGATTTTACACATTTTATGGCTGTGTCAGTACAAAAGTTCAACATGATGCAAGTTATAAAGTTGCATGGTAACATTTGTGCACAGGGGAGCTAGTGGACATCAGTGAAAATGTTTTGTTCTTTGGTCATAACTGGGCATGTTTTCATGTTTTCCAGGATTTGATTTGTTGAGTGTTGCGGTACTTGCCATAAAGAAAGAGGAGAATTTATGATAAATGTTGTCTTGTCCTTCATGGCAGTGCATTGAGGTGATCTGTGGTTACTTGTTTTTCTTTTTCCGAGTGGTAAAACCTTTTCCAGGACCACAAATAAACCTCCATAAACCAATAACTATGTCCTGCAGACCTTTGGAAAAACTATCAAGCTGTCAGTTTAAACTCTGTTTCACAAAAATAAGATTCTAATTCATGTTTCAAAGTTACACATCATGACAGGACACAGTGTTGTTCTCTTGCTTCCTATCGGTATAAGCTGGCAGGAACTTTGCATTGCTGTGCATCAAGCAGTAAAACAGATAGGTGGCAATAATGGTAGTCAGCATCTGCCACAGCATACATAAACCCAAGCCTGTGCCAACCTCATGAAGTGTGACATCATTATGTCAGTGTGTTTGTCTCTGGTGTGTTTCCTGCTAGTCAGGATGAGTGACGGACAAATGATGGTTCATCAGGCCAGCCATGACGCAGCTCAGCTGTGTTCTGGCTGATGTTGCATTACTGTCTATGAGAACCCAGCTAATAGTGAACGTTGGCTAACGTTGTCCAAAGTTTCTCTCAAGGTTATCAGAAAAGTGTTACAGAACCAAAAATTGGTTAAAAAGAAATTTAGCGTTTCTGTAGCCCAATTGGTAGAGCATTGTGTTAGCAGTACAAAGGTTGTGGGTTTGTTTTCCAGGAAACACACACAATGATAAAATGTATAATTTGCATTCATTAAAAGTCGCTTAGGATAGAAACATGTAATGTAAAGTGTAAACTGTTTAAATAACGTTCCTTATAACCCAGCAATAATATTAATGCAATGTCTAAAAAAAAGTACATTTGGAATGTTCCTCAAACTGTCAAATAAACATTTTTAACATTTTTTGTTACTTAATGGAAATGTTAGGGTAACATTTTTACAACCAAAATTGTTAGCTGGGGGGATCTGAGAAGGCTAGTTCTGACTTACAGTACACATACAAAATAGATAAATCATACATGCATAGATATACCGTATATGTCTAAATAAATTGAACATGGCTTAATGGCTTTTTGCTTGAATAATGCTGTACTGGCGGTCATGCAGCTCTGTAAATCAGATTTAACCTCCAGTTGCAAAATAAAACTGACTGCACAAAATCAGCTGCCCTTTGCTTTTTCCTGGAAGATCTAATCTGCAATAAGTGTGTTGGGTGTCTGGATGTACGTGATATTCTGTTTGTTGGTAAGATAATCAATACATGTGATTAAGTGCTGGTGGCTGGTGAAGCTGTCAGCTGCACTCATAATATCAGATCAGAGTCTCACATTCAATCAGAATTCATTGAGTGAACAGGAGTCAATACATGCTGTCACTGTCGCAGTTTAGAGACGTTAACGTTGTCTTTTGCCTTTATTTATTACAAATTACTATTATATTATTTAATAGGGTTTATGGTTTAAAGCAGATCTATTTGGAGTGAACGAAATTCATACTGCAGAAAGTTTAAAGTGTGAAAAGTGGAATGTTGCATCTAGTGAGCGTTTGTTGCTTTTATAGGCCCCACTGGTTTAGAATATTATACTGACACCTGTTGGTGTAGATGCAAGAGGTTTGTTATTATTTACTGCTGCTTTACACCAGAGCTTGTTTGTACTGTACTTAATCATGACTAGAATATTCAGATATGTGATGTGAAGTCAGGGCAGACGAATCAATTTCTGCCTAATCAACTGGATGAGCCATTGGGCGGTGAATGCTTTTGACAAAAACCTGTGTTCTGTAATCTCACACTTCTCATAAATCTGTCTTTCTCTCTTTGAGTGTATAGTATACTGTTATGATGTCTTGTTTGTGCTGTACTTTTTATGTTTTTCTCCATCTTAAATGGATATTCTTGGATTAAATCAAGGCAAGGTTTTGCGTGTTGCTGCTGGTTTGTAGACGTCTGCCGCTTGAGGTCCTGCTGTTTGTGCTTACTGTGTGCTACTGTGGCCATTGTAGTTGGTTTAGTTGTAGCTGGTAGCTGGTAACCATCAGTAACTTTTTTGGGTTAAAAATAACAATCAGTTATTGAGCAAGTACATGACAGATCAGTGTATAAAACGCTCCCCTTACCTTAGCCCGATTCACAGCGGTAAGTTTGTAAAAATGATTTATATCTGAACTGTCAGGTCTGATTTCCTAGTAAATGTGAGTTTGGCTTCGTTTGATTCAACATGTGTAAAGAAAAGTGCACAAAGCAACCTGCAAATTTTAGTTTTAAACAGATGATGATAGGAAGGCGAAAGTTACGGGTTGCAGCTTGAATGTGTTGTTTTGGTTTTATGATTAAAGTAAAGCAGGATTTAGGATTCAGGTCATGTGTCACAGAGCAATCTGAGGTTTCGAGTTTGTGGAATACTGGAGGGTTTTGCGCTGTAGTCATTGTAACCTGAGAAACAGCTGTCGTCTGGGAGCCGGGTAATGTTCAGATAGGAAAACAACAAGAATCTCTGAGGGTGCCTGTTGTAATTATTTGTCGTGCTGTTGTGTTTGTTCTGATGAGCAACAGGGAGATGGCCATCAATTGGAATTCAACCCGAAACCCTCAAGAGATCCCAAAACACACTGAAATTAGCATTTCCTGCCACACACACACACACACTAATACACAGCACTCACTCGACACCATTAGGATTCTGTCTCTGAAACACTTACACTCACCATCAAACTGTCAACCTCATTACCACACACTGCATGTGCATTCACAGCCTGACAGGCAGGCCTGCCTGCGCATACCATCTGAAACCTGACTGGACTTTAAGGGACTGGATTAAGACAGATACAATAAGAGCGACCCCAAGCAGGAGGGGATCAGACTCATCTGTGTAAACAGTTACTTCACAGGCTTTAGAATAAGTCCTCAGTAATGAAGTGCAGTAAAGTAAAGATGAATCGACAGGATTAACACACACCCTACAAAGGCAGCACTGATTTCTTGTCACTTCTAAGCATGTTTAAGCATTATCAGTGTATCCTTTATATTGAAAGGGAAAGACGTTTATTGGAGGCTTATCAGAATCGACTATCTTGATCTTTAGCCTTCATCATGACTGGTAGAATATTCAGATATGTCAGAGATGTGAAGTCAGGGCAGACGAATCAATTTCTGCCTAATCAACTGGATGAGCCATTGGGCGGTGAATGCTGTCGACTAATAATTATATACATTGTTGTTGTACTGGAAAATTTGTATAAATAAGGCACGTTTATGAAAATGAACAAACAAAACAAACACCTGTTTTCTGTAATCTTAAACGACTCAAATCTTGAGTGTACAGTATTCTGTTATAATGTCTTTGGCACATTTGCCAGTCTCTTAGTCACCTCCACATTTCAAATATTCATTAGTGTCACTTCCTTTCATTGGTCAATCTGTAGATCTATCAGTGTCATTCAGTAACTCCACCATACCGTGCATGTAAGTGCGTGTCACTCAAATGAATGATGAGTGTGTCACTTATCACTATAATATATTCAGTAATGCGCTTAATATTTTGCCAAATGTTAAGCAATGTGTGAAATGCAATATAGTTGAGTGGGTTACACATATAAATGCATTTCATTCTGGCATGACTTCAGCGTTTGGTCTCGTAAAAGATAATTCCTCTACATTGTTTTCAATGCTGAGAATTTCAAATTACCAGTGGCTCTGCTGTTTATTGTGTCAGTTTTATAGGCAGCTACTATAGACAGCTAGTCACACAATAAACCTAGAGAGGGTCATCAGGACCATGATGATGATTGGCTCTTGTCTCTCCCTGATTATTGGTTTCTGTATGTTACCCAATTCCAGCAGTGTTTATTGAAAAATATCAGACCAAGTGATGGCTTGATTGACCAATCAGAATCGAGCAGCCCAGAGGACTGTGTAATAATGAAAAATAAATGAGTGTATTGCGTCTAACATCACAGAGAGTAATGATTGTACAACACAAATGGCGATTTCTGTTCTACAGTGCTCAGTTCTGGACAGAATCGCAGAAGTGTGCGAATTGTAAATTGCTACTGTTCTTTTAGAATCAAACTTATAGACAAACATGAATAAACTGATCTTGGATCAGCAATCAGTGCTGAAATATGGTTATTTACCCAGTGGGGAACGAGTCTGTTTCTGAATCAGCGAGGTGGAAGAGAGAGAAAGAGAGACACTGCCCGGTGTAATTAGCATCTACTCTCGTAATGTACTTCCATGAAGTTTAATGGTGTTACTCAGCGTTTCAGCTTTACTGTTGGGGTTTGCTGTCTCTGTGAAAGCTTTAGATTGTGATTGGTCAGTTGGGGTCAGGGATTGCTGCATTGCAGTGGTGGTAACAGCAAACATGCACATATATGCGCAGTTCTCCCATCAGACTGATTGCTTTTATGTCTGTAGATGTCTCTGGCTTTTATGTAATGATAACAGTTTCTCTTTTACAGCCAAGCGTGCGTTGTAGATGTGGTTTAGTGGTTTCTCAATGGTTTTTCAATGTAACGTCAACATGAGCTACAGTTTTATTTTACTAGAACTCTTGTGAGCTACTTTGTTTTAACTTCACATTACAGATGTAGAATTTTCTGAGCTATATCCACATTTGTTGACGTTGTTCTGTTTATCTGAGACAAAACGAGACATAATCGAGAACACCATTACGTCTGCTAGGCTATAAAGGGGCAATACGTTTTTTTTCTGGGTGTTAGCTGAATCTTAGCACAGTAGAAGTGCTAAGAGCTAATATAAATAGGGTGGAATCACCTGCAGGTGTCTTACAGTTTAAATCCCAACTTTACTTTCATCTCTGTTGCCTCTGACCAATGAACAGTCATCATTATTCAACATCTGTTACCTTCAATGAGACACAGAGCTCTTACAAATGAGCACCGCATGTCTCATTGCGTGGAACACGTCCATAAATTGCTCTTTGCTTTAACTAATATTCTTCCAACTGCATCGACGGTTGACTGTGTAATGAGCTAAGAACAGGAACATGTGGCCACCTTTAATGTATAGATGAAGGTATTTTTGCTGATAGAAAAACAGTGACCTTGAATTGCACTTACAGAATGATATTATAAATTCTGAGCGAGAGAAAAAGGGAGAGAGAGAGACTTTCTTTATTACCAGGATACGGTAAACCTAAGCTGGTATAAAACTTCAGAGTCTGACTGCCTGTTTAGCATACAGAGTATTGCCTACAGTATTGCTTTTTTATCAAACAGAGCTGACTTTCAGAGAGATTTCAACATACACCAATGGTCCAGACCACTATTAAAATGGCATCTATTTTGCATTTGGTTACGTTTTGTTTTAAAACTTCAGATGAACTAGTAACTATTTTATCATAATAACAATTTCAGTAAAACTTTAATTGAAAAGGTAACATTGCAGTATTTAATATGGGTCCACTCTTTGCTTTAAATAAAACTGTACGTACAATATAATGTACAGTATGCAAAGATGCACTTTGAAATTAAGATTGGAATTTAGAATTTGGAATTAACATCACACATTTGACTACGTTCCATTATTGACCTAGACGTCTTAGCATGTATGCATGCAGCACTCTACATAATTCTTCTTTTAACTAAAAACCTTTTAGAAACCTAAAATACATCCCGTTTCTTTATAAGTTCAAATGAAGTTGAAATGTGTACCGATTTCATTACAGTCTTAAACTTTTGGACCTCATTGTTTCTTCACACGTACGAGTGATAAGCATTATATGCTCCTTTACAGCAGGCCACTTTATTGAATGGAGATCGTAAAGTGTTTGTGTTAAACACTAAAGCCTGAGGTGTGTCTTATGTGAATTTAAAGCAATTATCTTCCTGATGCGTTTACAACAGCAGTGCAGGATGCTATAGAGAAATGAAAGCCAGAGGCTGTGGACTGGGAATGGACAGGGTTGGGTAATGAGGTTCATGATACCAGAACAATGTGTTGCATTTTAAATGATCCTAGAGAATCCGCAGAGCACTTCGGCTGAAGTCAGCTGCAGTGTACTGACAACAAAGCAACATCATTTTGATGAAGACGTTCACAGCTGCTCTTAAGTTATAATACACAGGAAGTTATGAGTTGTTATCATTGTAATGCCAGGGCTGGTCAGGGTGGCTTTAATGTGAAATATGGAAATACACCGTTGGGCTGATAATAAAGTCTTGTTTATTTCTGATTTATTATCACCAAAACAAACACTAATTAGTTAGATGAATTGGCCATTCTGTGTGTCTGTCTGTCAAATTTGTACTGAAGAGACCAGATTTGTGTTTCAGCTGGATTCACACCAGAGATTCTCATTATTTTCAAAGCATATTTTCATGTCACATGAATGATAATACTGCAGTAATTTGGATGCTATAGACTGTGTGAGGCATTCCAACCACAGATTACTGATATTAATAATACAAAAAAAGAATCAATAAATGGAACAATAAATCTGTATGACTTTTTTATTTTAAAAAATGTCTCAGCGGTTTTTGTGTATATACGTCCATACAGTGGAAGTACACTCCTCGCAACAATGGATGCCACTGCTGTTTGGTTACCAACATACTTCAAAACATCTTCTCTTGTGTTTCTCAGAAGGCAAAGGGTTAAACAGATGGGAATGACACGAAGGGGAGTAAGTGATGAAATACCTCTTAGTAGTCTATACTCCGTTTTTGGGGGAATCATCTTTTTAATGCAGTGAAACTGTAAAGTGCTGTAAAACTGAAAGTACTGTAGTATTGGTAATGGTAAGTAACTGTAAAAATAGAAATAATGACTATAATGCAACAGTAATTTTGTGCATGGGGCCAGCAGAAGTGTAAGTTCATTATTAGTATTGGCCTCTGTTGAGAGGGCAACATGTCCATTGTGGTGCTGTTGGTCTTCCCCACACACTTGTGATTAATGCAAGATGTTCTGATGTTTAATAGAATAATCTGAGTCAAAGCTTCTCCTGATTGTATACAGAGCATCATTAAACACTCTCTGACTCAGGAGCAACAGACTAGATAGTTTTTTTTCTTCAGGAAATATGAATCATAAATTCAGGCAATGAGTGATGTAGTGATACAGTACTGCAGTCATGTCCTAATATCTGTTCCTGCACTATTCATTACTCAAAGTAAACACCATCAAAATCAAATAAATACTGCGGATAATTCATTATTCAGAGGAAACTCATCTGCTGCAGCGATGCTGATGAGTAAGATGACAGAATCATTCAGCACATCCTGTATTAATCTATTCTAACTTCTAATCAAAAATTGTGATTATTGTAATTTTTTTTGAGAGTGGAAACATATTTGTAAAAACAGTCTTGAAATAGACAAATGAGTGATTGTTATGCAAGCTTGTCACACGTGCACGTTTGTGATTTTGTGGGCTGCACATTTGCTTGTACAGACATTTGGGCTAAAGCTGTAGAAATTTTAAAACCCATTTCTGACTCTCTGAACACAGCCGATTAATGAGAGATTGAAACAGATTAGAAATTGTCTGTATTGATTAATTGTACGCAGGTGTGCAATGAATAACGGCTGTAGTGAGCGAATGTTTGAAATTGAGATGAAGGATTTTATTAGGATCATAAAGAATCTGTGTGTGTGTGTGTGTGTGTGAGAGAGAGAGAGAGAGAGAGAGAGATAAATGAGATAATAAACTTACAATAATGAAGTATTGGCTTTTGTGTCATGTGTCTGAAGACTTGCTAGTAATGTGTGATACATACTGTATGTACAGTAATGTTGTTTGGAGAACATCTGAAACTGTCTGTGTGTGGTTAAATTAGACACCTACAGATACGAATATTCCTGGAGAGGCAGACTTTTGACCATTGACACGGTCTGTTCCACATGATAGCTTATTCTGGCCAACACATTTATTGATGATTAATTCTGAAATCAGTGGTAATTACATAAAAGACCAATGTGAAACAAAGTGGCACTGTAACTTATTCAGATAATGGTGCAGCCAAAGGTTGTATGTTCTACATTGTTTAAGAATGAAATATATATAAAGTTTGAAATACAGTATGTTTGAAATATATATACATGCTTGAGGATTTTACTTGTATACTCGTCAGTTAATGAAGTTTTCATTGACGCAGGTGTTGAAATGATCTTATAAAAACGTGGACTTGACACAGGGCATTGAATATAATGAGCTTGTTAATGAGGTAGTGACCTCATTTATTAACTTTTAAATTTAGCCCAGAAATGTAAAGCTCACAGAAATGTCAGCCTTCTGTTTGTAAACCTGAGATGCACAGCTATATAAGTAGGCTGTCAGGATGAGACTGCATATTTACTGGAAATCATGCTGAATAACAGAGAATGAGGCATTTTTACTGATTTACATAGACAGCTGTTTCAGACACATTCTGTCTGTCTGTTGGTCTACGTCTAAAGCAGCAATTCAAGTTGGTTCCTTCTTAAAGTTGCTGGGCTGCTCTATGCTTTAGTGCATCCCAGGTCAGGTCTCCAATGGACAGGGTATCGACCAGTCAAAAGGCCTGTCAAAGCTTCCAGGGGTAACCTCATCTGACTTCTGATGGGTTCATGTTGTGTCATTGTAACTTCTTTCTTACTGGATGTTCAGTCTTTTTTATCTTAAATTCCCTAATCCAAACAACAAAACTGCTAATATTGTCCTTGGTTAAAGGTGAAATGGTGAAAGTGTGCTGGGCGTTATATGAACAACTGGGAGCTGAACGGGAGGCTTCCATATGGTTTAGTGAACAGCTGTCCAATGAGGCATAATGGAATGGCCATTTTTTATCTCTAACGGTTTGGCTCTTTGATGGGGTTACTGTGTTAAGAATTTATAGCTTTAATCTCTCTCCTCAGGTTTTGTCCAGGGAGTGTTTAATTTTTAAAAACAGACAAATCATGGATAAAGAGGGTCATTTGTTTGCTGTTTAAGTATTTCTCATAAACTGTTTTTATATCCTGTAAACAGTTTTCTCCCATAAATATGCACAATTAATAAATTAAGACACTCTGTCCCCAAAGTTCAGCTTGACTTTTATTAAGGAAACTTTTGCCTTTCATGATTTTAGTGTACAAATGAAATACTTTCCCGCGTCTTTTGCCCCAAGACCAAATGGAAGTGCTCTGACAGGTTATTACAATTTTTTAGTGAGAAACAAAATGCTGTGTAGGTCACATTGTTTCAGAGGGCATGTGCTTTAGCTCAAAGCGCAGTGAATGTTCAAACAGTGTCATACAGTGATAAAGTTTTACAGAAAAGTGCTGAGTTCATGTAATCGATGACAGATCATTTCTCCTGAGTAAAATGTCAGCCTTAAATGGCTATTTGTCTTTGTGGACATGTACTTTTGTTCTATTATATGCCTCATTAGTTAAACACCATTTTCAATATCTGCTTTAAGAGAACCAAACTCCTGCCGATTTTCAGTCTGAGAAGAAAATGTCTTACCTTTTGCCACAACAGCAAACATATAACAATAATACTTTGTCTTTAAAGCTGCGTTCTGTAACTTTTTGGGGTTAAAAATGAACACAAATAAGTTAAGCAATGACATGCTAGATCAGTGTTACCTTACCTCACCCTGATTTGCAACAGTAAGTTTATAATAATGATTTATAATGTGTTGAATTTTTCGGGAAATGTCAATTTGGCTTCATTTGATTTGAACATATGTAATGAAAGTAATTCATAAAGTACATAATAAAAATACTTTGCTGTACGTAAAGTAACCTGCAAGTGCAGTTAAACATAATCGCTAAGCTTGTACGTTTTTGCAAGTTTATGGGCAATTTCTTCGATTAAGCCATCAGCCTATTACAGTATCAGCAAATAGTTTATCTATTATTTTGATTATCTGCATTTACAAACTCAACCAGCTTGGCAGGTGACTTGAATCATGTATTATTTCTGCCTATAGTGAGAGTTGAGGTTTGTTTACTCAGAAGCATCTGGTCTTTTCTCTAATGTTTTCTATGCCATGCTTCTCTTTTCTGAATACTCTTCTGAATATAATCTGATATTAGACTGTCACGTATGCCTGAGGTCTTTCTCTCTTTGTCTGTCTCTCACTGCGTATCTCTCTCTATCTGTCTCTCTCTATCTGTGTGTGTGTGTGATGAAGTGTGAGCAGTTAGACTTATGAGGTGGATATAATGGCAGGTGAATGGAATGTGTGAAGGTCTCTGGGTCATTGCTTTGATAGAGGTGTCAGGCCTTGCATATTGATACAAGTCAAGCTCTGTTGTCTACATACACACATGCGCACACACACACACACACATGTTGGGCTTTCATGTTTTGTGGGGATGTTCTATAGACTTAATGGTTTTTACACCGTACAAAATGTATATTCTATCCACTAACCATCACTGAAAACTTCTATTTTACATTTTCAAAAAAGATCATTGTGTATGATGTATAAGCTTGTTTCCTCATATGGACCTACAAATGTCCCCACAAGGTCAGATTTACTGGTATTACTATACTTGTGGGAACATTTGGTCATTTGGTGAATACCAGGACACACACACACACACATATTTTCCCCAGTGTTGCTCTTTGGCCTCTTCTTCATTCACTCATACACATGATAGACCATCTCTGCAATGACAGAAGCCATAAACAGAAATGAAATGGACCCAATGGACCAGAATCAGACTGGAAATTCTTGTTCTACTGTGCCTGTTTGACTCCGTGGCCATTTCGGGTGTGAAAACAGAGTGTGAATAGTGTGTGCTATTCCTGTGGGGGGGAAGGGGCATTAACATTCCATCTGTGATTCTCCAACCTGTCTTCATTGGACAAGGTGGTCCATGAATTTCCCCCTTAGCCTATAAAACTACACGTGTATATCAAAGTATATTACTGCTAATGCAGAACACACTGCCTCAGCCTCTCCCTATGCACACATTACAGTTTAAAAATGGCATGAAGTCACCTACACGAGGTTCTATATTCACTTACGCTCGCTTGCACATCCCTGATGTCTCTCTGCGTTTCAGAAATTTTCATCAGTGATGCAAAGGAGCTGTTTGAATTCTGCACATCATAAAAATCTCCCTAGTGATTTCTGAGATGCACTTTGCGGGTGTCCGCATGTTGGGTTCTGTGTGTGCACCATCAGACTGATTTTGGGCAAGAGACTGGAATTTTTGGTGTCATCGCTTTTTACTGTTTTGCTGTTGCACATTCTGAATTGAAGATCATTTTAGATCTTTTTAAGTCATGGATTAGGCTGTGACCTCTAAATTAACTTGCTGGTTATAGAATTGTACTTTGCTGAATTTGTTAACTTCCTTGTCTTATAATTATATTATGCTGAAAAGTGGTTTTTGTTTGTATTGAGCTACATTTACATTGTTTGTGCATCTGGCATTTTTATGGATGTCATCCAAAGTGACCTACAGTGAATTCAAGCATGTGCATTCCTAGGAATCGAACCCATGACCTTGAGGTTGGTAGTGCCATGCTCTACCTGTTGAGCTACAGGAAGACTGTTACGTCCCCCTCAGCCTCTTCATCCACACTCAGCCAGAACTGACGTCCTGTTTTATTGTCTCTGAGGCAAAAACCTCAACCTCATTTTGTATTTATTCCCACCCAAACATTATAGCTCTGCATTTATATTCAGCGTAACTGTCTATGCAGTCTGAAAATACACCGTACGTCATTTGAATGGCTTTCTTAACAGCTTGGAAATGAGAGGTATGGGAGGCTAATTTGGGTCTGAAAGGTGATTTAGAGATGCAGTAATGGAAACTCCTTTAAATCTGCTCTATTTGTTTTTTGAGGCTGTAATTAACTGTTTTTTATGTAGTTCTGGATGAATTTTCTGTCTAGCCAAAAGTGAAACACTAAGTTATCGATAAGATCACATTTTTTGTTGTTTTTTTGTGTTGAACTCTTTGATTTAATGGCTTTGAGTGATTAATTTATTGAAACGGGCTCTTTATGCTGTATTGAACACACAGAACTTCCTGTACAGTGTGGAGATAAGAGGCTGTCAGTCATCCTGCATGTGGGAATAAGACTCAGTCAGCACACAGCAAAATCTTATCTTCATTCAAGCTGAACAACCTTCCATTTGTAAAAAGGCCAGATGTGGATCGAGTCGATGTTAATTGCCTGTAAGTTTCGTTAAGAAAGAAACGCTAATCTGGGGATTTTACCCAAAAAGTTGTATTTGAACGATATGAGCCATATGTTATATATGAGGACATTTATTAACAGTAAGACTTTCTCTTTTAGAAAAATTACACTATAACAGAGAGACTAGGTTCTGTCCGCCAGTTGGCCAACCAATCCCCATTTCCTGTTTTTTCTTTATTATTAATTAATATTATTTAATCTTTGTGTTTAATCGTAAGTTAAAAGATAAATTTATGAAGGTAAATGATGTTCCACTCCAGTCACAGACAAAAGGGTTCTATGAAACAAGATCAGATGAAGAGAAAGGGAACTTTTCTCACAGAACGTTTTGTATTTTAGTAATCCTCCTTAAATGATCCTCTTTTAAAAGTCTTGCCCTTTTAAATCAAGTTAAAAATTTTAGAAAAACTCTTCAATTATAAATTGGGCTCAAAGTATACACACAAAGTATAAAAATAAGGAGGACATCCTGAGCTCAAGAACTTCAATAGTTCTACAAAGATTTCATGTCCTGACTGCATCATATAGAAAAGCACAATTACTTTATTACAATCAGACAGATTTTGCCGTAGATAATTCAACTATTTAACCTGCGCTCTGATTGGAGGTCAGACGTCACAGATGAGCCTGAAAACCTTGCGCTGCAAAACTGTGAGCCTGCAAAGTGCCTGCAAACCTGATAAAGTCATTAACTTAAGTACAGATATGTTCTGAGACCCTCTTCATTTCCAAAATCCCACACCAGAAAAGTCCATTGACCCTAAAAAGTCGTGATGGGTATTGAATCAGATTTTACAGCATTTCTGAGCACCGCCGGGTCAATTAGAGTGGCGTGTAGTGTCGTAAGTGAACACTGGAGATAGTAAATGTGACAGAGACGGCGCCACTGTGCTACACAGTGTGTGTGTGTGTGTGTGTGTGTGTGAGAGAGGAAGCGAGAGAGAGAGAGGGAGAGAGAGAAGGTTCAGTGTTTTCTAGTCTCATTAAGATTCGAGAGGTAATATGTGATCAGAGGAGATAAATGGGTTTAACCACAAAGTCTTCCCCATTATTTAAAACTTCATTTTGTCAGCAAACCATCTATTAATAGTCATAAATGTCAGTTCTACAAATGAGTCTTTGTGTAACACCTGAATGTCAGTAAGATATAATTAATAGCTGTGATGTGTGAAATGTGTTGTAAGGAGGTTTTATGATATTAAGGAATTTATCATTAGTAAGAATGTTATCATGTCTCGTTTGGTTGGTCTAATTGTGTCGTTCTTTCTGCGGATAATTGACTCGAACTAAAAATTCTGTTATTATTAACATCTTCCATTTTTTATGGAGATTTTAGTAAAATGCAAAAATCCCAGCTCTTTATCATATAATAGGAATGAATGTTGACAACTGGCTGTCAAGTTCAGCAATTTTGATTATTTTAACATTATCATATTAGGTCTGGATTTCTTACAGACAAACTACTACTAGATTAAAACATTTTTATGAACTACTTAAGGTTATAAATATGCTTTTGTTCTTTTGCACCATAAAGGCAAGAACTGCTAACGGTGCCATCTTAATTAAAACACATGGGCTTGATGCAGCTGTTCTCAGTCTAAAACTTCTTTGGATTAACCGTTAATTTTGAGATCTTGTTTGAAACTGCAGTACTCTGTGTCAGCTGTCTTTAGACCAACATTTTGATCTGTTTGTGCAACAAGCTTACGGTACATAAAAATGTGCTGAATCAGCTCTATCAGAGGCTGTATGTGGAGTGTCTAAAGGCAGGCCCTCTACAGTTACAGATTTGCTTAGGAGAAGCAGCTTGGATGCAGAACAGCAGGACGGATTGATTAGCCCTGCACTGCTTCTAATGAAACATTATAGATTTTCAATAGTCAACTTGAAAAGCGCTCCAAGAACAGTGTTTAGAATTAAGAGCTCGTCTCATTCTATGGTTAAGTATCCTGTGTGTCTGGAGCTCTGATGGATAAGAGCACTGGATATCAGGTGACAGGTCTCATGGTTCTGTGTGTCTGCTGTTTGATGTGGAACTGCATGGCTGAGTGTATGTGGATAGCGTCATGTTAGAATATGTCTGCAGGGATTCAATCTTGTTCAGACACGGGCATCAATGAGGTCTGTCGCAGTCAGTGTTTCAATTCATCTCAAAGGTTCAGTG
>JAZGTJ010011942.1:0-16360 GCA_036877575.1 Botia almorhae
CACACAGGCCATCCAAGACATGAACAACCTGAAGCGATTCATTCGTCAGGCTGAAATGAGTCACTACGCTCTGTTCCGCTGCTGTCTGTTCCTTCAAAGCTGTGGAAATGGAGACGTGCTGCTGCAGAACGCGCGAGCCGAGCACAGCAGCCTGCCTGAAGCCTGCGGAATCATAAACGTACTGGAGGAGTTCCTTAGTGAGCAGGTGCAGGGCATGATGTACTGACTCCTTCAGGCCTGCAGAGGGCGACAGTGTTTTATATATGGACTTGTCTGAGAGCACTTTGCAAGCAGTTGACCCCCTATTTAAACAATTGTAACTAATTAAACACTAAATATAATCCAGCTTTATGTGTGTGAAGGTAAATTGGAAATCAAAAGTGATTTTGCTGTGGAATGCTGCCGTATGTTGATTTTGGTGCATTTAACTACAGAACAGAAAAGACCCTATACAATAGACCACCTGAAAACACAATGTGATCAAACTTTATTTAAATGTTCTTGGTGTATATGTTAATACAACACATACTGTTTATCATGTAATACCTGATTCTAGTAGGTAGCTGTGTAGTAGTGCATTATAGATTGTGGGTCACTTATGTGAGTGATGTTTGAATATGTATGATTTAAAACATGTTCAACAAACAGTCCTGCACATCATTTGCTAGCAAAGATGAAAAAACATGACATAATCCTGAAGCTCTTCACAAGCCAATATTAACATTTACTTTCTGACATTCAGCTATAAAAGCTACAGATTTCAGTGGAAATTGCATTTCCTAATCAACCTGTGTGTTGAAAAGTGTTGCAGTCATTTTTAACTTAATTTCTGATGTACTTTTTTAATTTAAGACAATTCCACTATTTGTTTACCAAAGAGAGACGAGAATCTTTACTCTTATTATTGCCAAATTAAGTCAGATGGAAATGTAATGTTTGGTTAACAACCTTAAGTGGTGCAATGATCAAGTTGAATAGTACAGTGGTGTATAAATATATTGTATACGTACCTTAGAAATGTGTATTTTTGAAATTTCACCTCTTGTTTAGATTTGGGCCTGCAACAATTCGTTGTATCTGAACTTGTAAGATTTAAAGACTTGTTCAATACCTTGTAAATTAAAAATCACTGTTAAAACTGGTAACGGTTAATGTTCATATTACAATTACAAATTGTAATTATGAAATATGAATTATACAATTATAATTAATATTGTAAAGGCCTCAAAGAGCTGCAGTTATGCTGTTGTAGTTAATTCAACAGGCTGCATGCTTAATACAACACTTATTACAAGAAGGAACTGGTACTAACAGTTCACTAATCCATCTGGTAGAATAGGCCTCATTATTTTTGGAATAGTCATGATTTTGGATTTGGAACCTTATGTGGATGTATGGTCAGCATGTTTTTGGGTTTTCATATTACCAATAGAGGGCAATACAATGGTGTTAGGACACAGTGAGAAGGTAGAAGGCTTTACCATTGGACATATATAAGATTTTTATATGAGAAGTTTATTGTGTTGTAAGACAATACAGAATTGCACACCAGAACAACTGCACCATTGTAAAAATCATCTGTAAACATTGTATTCTTCATACTTCAGTTATGATGTTATTGATACAGTTATAAGAAAATCATAGTTTGAAAAATGAATGATTAAACAATGGTGATTTAAATCACATTATAAAACATAAAACAACTCCACATATACTCCACAAACGCAAATGTCATCTGTATTATAATGTCCATTTATGTACATAAATGCTAAATAATTTGAGTTACATGTTACTTATTAAAACTTTCAAAACAGTATTGCTAAACATTAAACAACTTGCTAGTAAAATGCGATTACAGCCTAAAGCCTTTTGTCCTAAAGATGGAATGTGAAAATGCACAAAATATGATCTATTGAACAATTCTAAAACATTGCAGAGGCACACATCGTTCATGTCCTAACACATGATATCATAACAGGCATATTTTGAAAACTTAATCTCTCTCTTTAATACAATTACAATCTCTCTATGAAACCTTGACGTCAAAGGCTACCACTCCATGAAAAGAAAACCCCAGGTAGAAGGTTACGTTTTCATTTGAACTCGGCAAAGAGGCGTTAAAAAGTGGAATGACTCTGATATTGTTATTAGATACCCGAACAAACAGACTTCCATTTTCAGTGTATCCAGCAACTCGCTTTAGCAGTTTCACAACATCTGGGTTTGTCCACACTTCACCACCCTGCCACTTGAGACGTCTCTCATCAAAGGTACCCTTGATGTATTTTTCAATTGTGGTCTTGTGGACAATTTTGTTGAGACCCCTTGCTTTTCCAAGGAGAAAGTGAGTTAAAATCCTACCTTTTCTTAAGGGTGTGGGTTTCATTTCATTACTGTGGAGCGCACTTATTGCTTTTGTGACGATGTCACTTCCTGTAGTAGAATGCTCACTACCTGTTAAATCTTCTGGCCAGAACAAAAGTGAAAGAAGAAAGTATGCTTTAGTGGCTGGTATGACAGGTTTTCTTTTACTGCAAAACTGTCTGCTGAGATCTTGAAGTTCTTGAATGGAAAGAAGTTTTCCAGAGCCAGGTGAAGCACAGGACAGTGCTATTTGGCACATGATAAAGTTCATGAGTTCTGTCTTGTCGAGATCTTTTAGGTTAGCTGGAAAGAGGCTGATTATGTCCTCAAGCTTTTCCCCAGCTCTTTGTCTTTTGCTATCAGAAAGCAGGTAAAGAATGGTTGTAATGTTACCACCTCCAAGCTGGAAAATTTTCATTTGTCTCATTAAAGGGGAAACTGTGTCAGTGCCAACAGCCTCATCCTTTTGAATGTCATCGCTGAAAAACTTGCCATACACAGTACATTTCCTTTGAAGCCATTTTTTGGGATTATTTACTTTATCAGGCTCTCCTTCATTCAGCTCCTCCTCCTCGTCCTGTGAGTTCAAACTGTGAGGTTGAAAGCGAGCAAGATCCTCACAAATGCATTCCAGGGCAATTCTAATGCATTCTTTCATTCCCTTTAAAAGACCATGAAACCTCTGCCAAGGCACCTGTACTTCCTCTGGTATGTAGTCAGTAAGCAGATAATCCAACAATTTAGACTTGCCCATTTTGATAGCGAAAATTTCTACATATGATAAAAGCTTAAGTAATCGACATCCAATATCAACTTCTCCAAAATAAGGAGATTTATTAAAGGATATTTTCTGTGACTGTGGACAGTTTTCGGAGGCTCTAAAAGCACTGATACCTTTAAGAGCCATATCAATGATATTAGTAATGTCCTCTGGTCTAATGGGATTCTTTTTAACAATAGCGTCATACTTGTGATAGAACCAATTTTTGTACACTTGCCCCACTGTGTCAAGTATGTATGTGTGCTTTGGGAGACGAGACTTTGCCATTTCAGCCCATTCCTCAGCTTCCTCAAACCTACAATTTTCATTAAAAAACCGTGAAAGTTGTTGCGCAACAAAAGCATCCTCTTCAAAACACTTGTATGCCTCCTTTAAAAGGTCAACAGCTTTCTCCAGAGTCTCTGTCTTCCAAACATGCTCTATTAAGGGAGAAAACCAGCTGTTTTTTGGATCTCCCATGCTTTTTTTGGTCCGTTTGATAAACAAATCTCTGACAAATTTTTTAAATTCATCTCTACCAAATCTGTGGTCAAACAGCACCTTCTTTTGAAGCAGATCCATTGCTATGTCACTCTGGGGCTGGTGGCTGGATAGCTGCTTCAGAATCTCCTTGGCTACCAAATGATGAATTATCCTAACAGAGGAAATGTGTGTTTCACTAGATTTGAGCTGGATAAAGAAAAAATTAGCTTGCTTACTTAAGTAATTTTCAAAAGCATGGTGTCGAACTCCTTCCATTTGAATCCCTAAATGTAAGAATGCCTCACAGTGGGATATAGAAAGACAAGAGTTCGGAATATGGCTGTTTAGTAGTGCCACAAATTTGATCAACTGTGTCTGAGGACATGAATGATCAATTCCCGTCAGCAGGTTCCCAACACAGTCTTCGATGTAAGACTGTTGAAACTCATTGCTTATTAGTACAAAAGTAATGATAAAATCTGGTTTGAACTGTAGCTTGAGATTTTCTGCTTTTTTAGAAAACAGTTTCTTTTCTTCAGGTGATAGCTTGTGTGTAACTGCCACTGTGCGTAAAGGGAAAGCTTTACACATGTTTTCTGGATCAAGAGACCTTTTACAGCAGAGAATGATGAAACACAGTGTTGAGGAACTAACTTTCATTGTTGTCACAGCATTGCTTAATTCTCGACGGAGGTCATCCTGATACTCTGTATTGCAATCCTCCAGCAACAAAAGTACAGGTAAACAGGCATTCCTGTCAACTTCCTGATAATTCCAAAGCATTACAGCATGTTCACAAACAGTTGCAGGCTGGTATGATTGCTTAACCAAAGCACATCGCACTTTTTTCCTCCATTTCCAGAGAATCTGTCGTGCAACTGTGCTTCCCCCACTGCCTGGATGATGATAAATGTTGATATTTTCAATGGACCTTTTCGATGCGCTACTTGGCACAAGGTCTTCCAACATATTGTTAATTTCCTCATATGCATCTCGTTTAATTACTTCCCCACACTGATTTTTGTCAGCCAGCCACAAATTCATCCAATCAATTTTTCCTCCTTGATAGAAGTATTGCTCAGTTTTGTGTATTTGTTCCTGCTCCATTATATCTACATTTGTTTCATCACACTGGTCAACACTGACCACTTCTAAGGAGAGCATATGATCCTCATCCACAGGTTTTAAAAAGCATACTCCTTTATTTGACACAGGTAAACGTCTTGTGGGCTGAAGACTGGTGAGCTGAATGCTTTGAATTGTGGCATCTACATGACTCATTGGCATACCGACGATACTGTTTTGTTCAAGTACATCAGGCGCACAAGAGACTTGGGCAAGGCTCGACCATTTCTTATAATTTTCCTTTGACTCAGAGATGATGACTATGTCTTCAAGTCCACTCATTTCCGCGTAGAATTCATGAAAAGTATCAACAAGGGGCTGTTCAACTTCAGATACGAGGATAAAAATCACCACGAATGATCCTTTAGGGAGAATCGCATTGCATATAACAGATAAAGCTCTTTTTAGCAGCTTCTTCTTGTTTTTTATCCAGGTCTGTTCATCACATGGACCCTCACCTCCAATGTAATCATTTCGGCCATTGCAGAATATCCAGCTTGTTCTGTCATACAGCTGTAACTTCTTAACAAAGTCAGCTGTGTTCTCCCCATGATCATAATCATGCAGGAAGTGAAGGTTTACTGCATGGTGCTTTTGGTAATTATGACAAAACCCAGAAGTTTTGGAGTCAGGATCAAAGTCTAAAATGCAAAAGATATTCATGTGGGTAAGGAATTTGATGTTTTGTAGGTTTTTTTGATCAAATCTGTTGGACACAATAATGTAACGCATTGTATTGTCCATGTATTTCTTTCCACCTGTTAGAAGGACAGAGAGTTTTCGTCCTAAGTCCTCTTTACAATGAACCTGTATCTGATTCTGGTTGTTTTCTTCCTTTTCTCTTGTTTGGTCAACATCTATAAGTGCTTGAACAAAACTGACAAGGTCATCCTCAGTAATCCGTGGTGTGTTAGGACCTACTCTATGATAATAAGCTTTTGGCTCGTATTCAACTTTATTGGCTTTTTCATTGAACTTTGGAATACGGGCACTGTATAGTTTTCCCTTCACAATATTAACCATGGGAACTACATCAACCTCCACAATCCAGTTCTGGGTCTGATTGTCTTTGCCAATTACCGGAATGAATTTTGGAGGCCTGATACACTTTCTGGCATCAGAGTGTTGTGTTGAAAAGCAACTTTCAATGTAGTCCAATGCATCTCCAAAAACCTCTTTGTCTTCAATGGGAATTCCTATTATCTCTCCATGTTTGTAGGAAGTATTTGTCTTGTCCATCACCCCAAAGTGGATTGTGCCATTTGCACGCATATTCATGCATGCACATGCAAATCTAACGACTTCACTGGCAAATTTGACCTTTAGTTTTCTTGATTCTAATTTACAAGCATTTTCCAGAGATTTATACTCATGACATGGAGTGATCAGATGATCTATTCCTGTCTCTGGTGGAAGTATGGCATTCTTTTTGTAGGTGAAGTGTGTATCATTATCATCAAATTTTCGATATGCACTTGGTGTCAGACACACAGGTGTTACAGGGCCCTCACAATCTGAACTGGTTTCTTTCAGTTCAGTCGCATCATTGGAAGACTCAGTCTTGGGTTTTGCTTCCTGTCTGCCTTCTCCATCAAGACAGGATTTATTTTTATTTACTATTGACTTTTTCTGCTGTAAAAGTTCGTCTCTTTTACGTAACAAAAGCTGTATTTGGCCACCTGGTAAACCAATTTCACGCAAGTATGACTTCTCGACAGTCAGAAGAACAGGTCCTGTTACCTCTTCTTTCTCAAGTTTTTGTATGTACTCTGGTTTCAGTCCAATGTCCTGTAACCACAAGCTAACCTGGGATTCTTTCCAGTCTGAACATGGTATGGAATTGTAGTCTAAAAAGAACAGAGTATAAGCAATGTATACTTAAAGTGATAGTTCATCCAAAAGTAAAAACTCTTCATCATTTACTCACCCACATGTAATAAATAAAAAGTATGATGTTTTGCTTCATAGGTACTCACCCATTCTTAGCACACCATGCAGAGAATGTTTTCTATGCGTGCCCACACTGCTAAAACAACAAAAGACTTAAGTTATTTTTAGTCGGTTCTATTTATGTTTAAACCATTACAAATAAGAACTTTCACAGTTCATTTCATGCAATAACATCTTTGTTTTTGTGAACTGAATATTCTTTTCTCTTGTTGAATGATCTTCTTCAAGCATAATAGGAAAAGCAAAAAGACATGTATAGTGGGACACATTATTCATCTTTAATAATACTACTAATACATAATTATCCAGCTGTCATATTTAACTGTCATATTTAACTGCATAAATATGATAAATGGATGTCAAGTATAAATAATAAGATGAATACTTCAGTCCATAAGTACAAACAAAGAGAACAAACTTGCTATTCTGTTTGCTTTTGAAACCCACCTATGTGTAAGTACAGGCTAGTACAGGCTTAATGGTACTGTATATATTTACTGTATATAAGTGCAATATTTGGAGAAGGACAACCAGACACTATAATTATAACTGTAACTTTATAAAAAAACAAATAAAATAACAATTGTAATAAATTGTGTGTATATCAGTGTATTATTTTGATAATTTGATTATTAATAGTTCTGTCCCTTTTTTCTTAACTTGGAGAGGCCTGGCTTTAATCATTATTGAGTAAGGTTCCCAATGACAAAATTATTAAATTAAATAACTCATAACATCAATACAAGATTATATTCTTCCATTAGCTTTAAACAAAACCATGAACTATTAAACCTACGTAAACACCTTAGAACAGGAATGTCCAAAGTTTGGCCCGGGTGATTCAAATTTTAATTTAATGTTCAAATTTTCACCGGCCCGCAGCCTCTGTCAATTTAAAAAGATATTTTATATGTCACCAGAAGATGGCAGTAGACCCGATTCAAAAATCTAATATCATATTTTCGTTTTTTGATGGTCAATTGAAAAACGAAAGAACGAGGGATACACGTATCCATATGACCCTCAATGTTTTGTACTTCTGAATAAGATAACTGTTAGTGTTTTCCTGTTCACATGTTTAGAATTTAGAAGTTTACAGTGAGCATTTAATAGTGAATATGTAATGTTTCAAATGAACTTCCCGAAAGACTTTTTTTTCTAGACAGACTTCCTGTATTTTATGTGGTCTTCAAATATGAAAGGCAGAGCGATTTTGGTAAAAACTTGTTTAGATTTATCTGTGTTCCGGGTGAAGAAATGAAAAGTATGCCATTTGCAATAAATATTTCATTAAATAGTTCATTTGCATTCAATGTTAATCGTTTACAGAATGTCAGGGTGAATGGTCGGCCCCCACACATTTCACCTTACCAAATATGGCCCTCTTTTGCAAAAAGTTATACCCCTGCCTTAGAAGATAGTTTACAGCATTACGTGCATTTAAAAAAAAACACACACACAATGACATTCAGCATTAGCAAAAATCCCCGCTGGTAAGCACATCATATTCCACGTAATAATCAAGATTGACTTTCATAACACAGTAAATGATAATACGTGTATTTTTCCGTGCATGCCAAATGTTTCCCGCGTGTTATTAACACGCCACTCACCAAAATTCAATGAACGTTCCACCGTCTCAAATCAACATGAGAAATAAAACAACTCCTCCATACTCCTCTCCGGTGTATATCAGTCTTTTTGTTGGTTTGTTTGTTTTTAACCCAACTTTCCTCAACTGAATTTTTTTTTCATTTCTTTTCTTGCGTTCCGCTCCCCTGACCAATCACAAACTCTTTCCATGACAGCTCATCTATTGCTAAGCAAAGCTACCAGATTCAGGTTCCATGCTGCATTATGATTAGAAAACTTTTTTTTCTGGTGGAAATTTATCCGACACCCCTCGCTGCAGACTGAAGTGCGGTGACGTCACGTATGTGTTTATCGCGCGTACTGACTGGCGTTGATGTGCACTTTCTAACAGAAAATACGTCACCTCCACCTAAATTAATCGATCCAGTACAGTATGTGGCGATAATCCTCCTAAAGAGTTAGTGGCAATTAAACAAGAAGAAGAAGAATTAGTCAAGATGGCGTCGCTGTGAGTTCTTTAAACTTTAACTCAGGTAATTTTATCCAAGAGTTTAGGGGGCTTGCGTGAAATTACGCACAAAGGGATAAATCAAATAAAAAAAGGATAAATAAATTTCTGGTAAGCAATGGTGATGTCTCGCCAATGTTAGCTGATTGCATGTTGCATGTTTTGGTGGCTTGTGTTAAAATAACGTAGTGAATAATAAATGAACACGATCTTCGTTTTGTATGTGTATGCGTCCGTTATATAACGTTAACAAGTCATACGAGGAGGTTTTACATTTAATTTTTCACACACTTCCAGTGATAGGATTAGCATGAAAGATGCAGCACTCTTTACATATTAAATGTAAATGTATGTTGCCACCCTAAAAGTCAAAGTCTTTTTACATGTGACATTGACACGTAATTATTTATTTTTACTATTTTATTGTTCTATTATTCGATTGTTTGACTTTTTGGTTTTAGACCAAATTTTACACAGGTGCAGATTACCATGCCGTGCTGCTGGGCATTATCACTGCCCCAAGCCATACAACATCTCTAGGTGCAGTCACCTTACAGTGCAGCCGGCTTTACAAAGACTGTGGGGCTGGTTACCCAATTTGAGAGGTACTGCTCAGTTTTATTGTGATGGAGGTAAATTTCAGAATGAGTAGATGCAATATTTTGTTCTTTCGTTTTTCTTTCTCATGTGTCATGTGTCATATGTATATTCAATTATATTTTCTGTTTTGTTCTTTAAAAAAAAAAAAGGACACATCAGTTTGTTTTTTTTGGAGGCACCAGGCATAAAATGGGATGCAGACACTGAAAATATACTGTATGTAGTCATGCAGAATTGCCAAAGCAACAGAAGCTTGTCCACAATTATACTAAATAAACAAACAAACAGGAATCACGCATTACTACGTTACACACCCATTACCACGCTAATACGCATGCGTTTTATAAACATGCAAGACGGTACCTGACCAGCGCGCTACAGTCTGCAGTGAGGACTACTTGGAGCAAGGCACTACTTGGAGCCCCTTGAGCAAGGCACCTAACCCCCAATTGCTCCCTGGCGCAGTAATGTGCTGCCCACTGCTCCGGGTGTGTGCGTGCTCACGACTTGCAGTGTGTGTTCACTCCTCACCAGTGATGGGTTAAATGCAGAGGTCACATTTCGGGTATGAGTTACCATATCTGACAAATAGGTCACTTTCACTTCACTTTGAAGTGGATTTTTTTGACAGAGGACAGGGTAACATTATAAGGTAACTGCTTAGAAACATCTGTGCTGCTTGAGGGAGCCACTGATGACAAAAATGTTTATAGAAAGGGTGTGTTTTTACCCATAATCAAAAAACTATTGCGTTACAATACTTATTCCTAACTTAGTTTAATACACAAAGATAACTAAAAGTAAAGGCCCTTCAGCAATGACGGAAACAGAACCTGAATCAAGAAAACGGCCAGAAGTCATTCATTTTTAATAAGAATATGAATGCACCAATAAAGCACCAATAGCTGTTCACAATGCAAGAAGGCTAATCAGAGTTTATGCAAATGAGCTGTAACTACATCAATACACTGAGTATGAAAGGTACTGCAGACAGATACAACTAAACTCAACTAATAACAACCAAGAGTACCACAATAAGGTGACCTCCAGCCATTTAAGTGTGAATGAAACATATGCTATTCACAGAATAACTTATCAAAAACTGTGAACATGTTTGTTTGAGGTGATTTACAGTATGAAAAATGCCAAAAATGCGACTAGCCGTGAACAATATGCTTCATTTAGTTTCAAAGTCACTGCTAAAAACAGTCATAAGAGCACTAGACAATCATCTTATTACTGATCGACCTTACAGAAATGCTTATTCATGAAAATGATTACATTACATATTATTGTTTATTATAAACACTATTAAATATTGTTACATTAAAAAAAGAAAATATTAAAATTCTCCACCCCCACAACACAGCAAGACGTTTTATTAAAACACATTAGATGTATTTTGAGACCCCACGTCTGACCTCACTAATTTTTAACCTGTGTTATGGGCATGTTTTTTGGCAAACAACCACAAATGTTTGTTAGGATTCTGCTTGATATCAAATAAGCAATAAAATCAGATAACAAGTCTTAGCTCATTGTCTCTCTTCTAGAGATAAATACGCTGGTATGTAGTCTATGCTCTTGTGTTTTTTGCCCTTTGACTGCAGTAAAATGTCATGCTCTTTAACCAGCTTAACATGGCCATAAAACCACCCATAGTTTTCTGATTATGAGTGAAGACACACCCTTTGTAGAAATATATGCCTGAACATAGTGTTGTTTTTAAATGGCCATGGCTAGACTGTGTGGAATTTTGTGAAAACGATTAAATAAGAGGTTTAAACATTTTACATAAGTTTATTTATTTCGTATTTTTAATATGGACATAAGATGAAAGAGAAATAACTTGACACTTAAGATTAGGCTAATTAAAGGATTGTGAACAGTCTTTAACTTTAAAGTAACTCATGTTACAGATGGTTCACAGAGGAGCAGTTTTGACCCAGGCAGCAGATTCGCTGCCCAAACAGGCTATCATGTCACTGAGAAGACCTCCACTCTCAGGCCTCTCGCTATTGCTTTGAGATTCTGCAACAGCAAAGATCTTTATTTTCATTTGGTACATAACAGTGCAAACCTATTTATTAGACCTAATGATGTATAAAATTAAACAATAGAACAACATAGATAGTACAGGCCCAGATTCTGTATAGCTTTAGCAACACAAATATTACAATTGTTTTGCAATTTTCAAGAGCTTACCTTCTCTTTGTTCTGTCGTTTCCCTAATCAATAGATTTGGGACATCATAAATGCTATCAGTTGTCTCTAAACGCAGAACAATCACAGAACACTGTGCTGAATATATGAGACTTTATAGAGTAAGCTATAGTGTACATTCACAATGGCACCTAACGAGAAATAGGGTGGAGTCTTACCATGCTCTTCCTTATTGGCTGACCAATTGTTAGGGGGCGTGTCATAGAGGGCCTCTTCAGTAACTGCAACCAATATCAAGAATGATCATCATCGACACATACGGCAAAGAAACCTGTTTTGCTGTGCAGACTGAAGACTGTTAATATACTGTATTATATATTACGTAAGTAAAGCTTGTATATGAAATAAAGATGCAGACGTTCTCCAGGTGGAAGAATGTCATAGTCAGTCAGTGAAATCTCTTCTGTGGGCGGCTCCGTTTCATTGTCAGTGTGCAGACTTTGTTTGTCATCAGCATCTGAGGACACAGTTATGAATATGTTTTCTGTTATTAGAGTCAAAAGTGTTCCTGTAGCTCAGTTGGTAGAGCATTGTGTTAGCAGCGTAAAGGTTGTGGGTTTGATTCCCAGGGAACACATGCACTGACACTAACTAACTTAATAAATAAATAAATAGATAATAGATAGATAAAAAGTGTCTGTCAAACATAAATACGTTTTATCAGTTTTATTGCTTAAAGCTGCAATCTGTAACCTTTGCCTCTCTACCGCCATCTCTGTTTGAAACATGAAATTACAGGTTCATTACGTATGTTGACATTTCCTGGGAAATCAGACCTGACAGCTCAAATTATAAATCTCAGATAAGGTAAGGAAACTGTGGTGAACACAAATCTGTCATATACTTGCTCAGTAAATGGTTTTGTTCATTTTTAACTCAAAAAGTTATGAATTGCAGCTTTAAGAATGAACAGAAAACATTGTGATGTCATAATATTTGAATTACTGTGTGAGACACATCCAGAAAACACATCTAGCTTCTCCACATCCAGAATACACTTTCCAAGAAAATGTACAATGACCGGCATGACTCATTATAGACATCCAAATGAAGACCTCTGATTATTACACGTTAAACCGTCAGGGTTCACTATATTACAGAAGCATTAGAAGTTAATGATTCTGCTGTAAAGATCTGAAGCAAGTGGCATCCTGAATACTTACCAGTGTAGAAAATGAATGACTCTTGATCACTAGAGAAACATCTATTATCTGTGGCAGAGGTGTTTCCAGACAGGCTGGACTGAGTTTCAGATGTATTATCTGACATCTGCTCCCTAATCTCAACCGCACACAAACACACAGATCAGAGTATTATAAATCTAATGCATGTCTCTGAGATGAAGTGTGTGTCAGAGCAGCGGTACCCATCAGGGGCGGGTCTGATTCTGTCGGGCCCGTTCACCATCATGGCTTTCCACAGCTGGTCCATCCACAGCTGTCTAACTTCGGCTGTATCTGCAGCCTGTTGGTACACAATTCACAATAAAGCAGCTACAGAAGATTTAAATGACATGTGAAAACAACTGACTCATGCCACAAGTTGTTTATTCATCTAAAGCTTTTCTGGTAAGGGAATCACTTCTCGTAGCGCTTCCGGAAGAGCATGGTGCTAGTACATTTATGCATTTGGCAGACAGTTTTATCCAAAGCGACTTACAGTGCATTGAAATGATGCATTTTATCAGTACATGTTCCCTTGGAATCGAACCCACAACCTTTGCGCTGCTAACCCAATGCTCTACTAGTTAAACCATAGGGACACTAGTAACAATAAGGCCATGGTTTGGACTCATATTCATCTCATGTAGCTTGAATGCACTGTAAGTTGCTTAGGCTAAAAACATCTGCCAAATGTATAAATGTACGTGTTTATATGAAACTGGTCGAAACACTTAGGTGCATTTGATAGCATTGGGTTTATTTATTCAGATAGCATAGCACCAAAATGTCATGTTCATAAGATGCATAAAGACAGTATTGATAAAGGTTTGAGTCACAACAAGAGCAACGCATGTTCCTTCTTAAAACAGTCATGATTGTTCTGTAATGGCTTTAGTCTGGATGGGATGTAATAGCTGACGGTAGACCACATCCCTAAACACAGTTTACAGTCACTCTATTGATGAAAGAGTCGGGGGAGGAAACTCACCAGCATTTTCTTCTTCCCATTTTTCATTGTTATTTCAAAAAGAAAGCGCTTGTTCTCGGACGAGCTCACCTCGCGCACAGACTGCACCTGTTCAACACAGTCAAACTCTTAAAGGGCAACAAAACATTACAGTATCAGCGATTACTGCTGTGTATGTATGCAAGGTGTCCAAACGATAAATGTACCAGCATCCAAACAATAACACATAATATTACAAATGTGGTTTACCTCATGTATGTAATATTGTCCCCGGAGATCTAACTGTTGGAGGAAAGGAATAAAACAGTAAATTAATAACCATACAATACAATAAATGAGACAGTGACAAGGTTTAGTCAAAGCTCTCTTCATGGTATACATTTATACATATATATGTGTGTGTGTATACATATAAATATGCTAGCATGATGGTAGTTTTATTGCTAATATAATTATATAACTACTGTATATTTAATTGCATAATATACATCTACACATCTGGCAATGCTTTATTCACATGCATTTAATTACATTTTTACACATTATTTTAATGACATTAATCACATTTGTTAATCAATTTGTGTTCATGAACTTGCATCATGCTCTAGCATTTGAGCTACAAGCATTAAATATAAAACAACTATACTGATCAATTTATATTTATTTGACAGATTAAATTAAACAGTAAAACACTTACAGCACTTCCATGTTTCTTTGTGTAGAAGAAAAGTGTTGTATTGTAAAGTCTGAACCAGTAAGTCACCCACCGAAGCCTCTAATAAACATATATAGCCAAATATAGATATAAGTTATGCAATAAGGGCATTCAGCTACATAAAGTTAGTATGCATTCTAAAAATTACAAAGTATTGAACAAGATTCTGTAAATATTTTTAACACTCATTCAAAAGTCAAACACATTCCGCTGTATGTAAATAATGCACACATGAAATAATGTGTAATGTCTCTGTACCACTTTGTCCTTGCGTTTTTTCAGAAAGCCCTGGCAGATCGGAGTCGACGTGCTTCCTTCTGTCGACATGCTCAGAACTGAAAAGATTCACGCCTCACCATACACATAATTGAACATCCAGACTTCCCCTGAAACTGTCATATCCTCACTAAATAAAACCGATGTTTTTAAAATGAAGAACCGTCGTCCTTCATCACTTAAATGCCAAACTATAGGGAAGATTTTGTTTTGCAGTTCTCACATTTTTTCACATTCTTACATGTATACAAATAATCGGTTTCAAAGAGAGGTCACAAAAATACCCACAATCCCTGTGATGTATAAGCTTTCAGTCTATAAATGTAGAAATACTGTCAGTAGCAAACACAACAGACATATTTATTCACACCATTATTTATTGTAAATGTTTGAAAATCCATAAGTGCAACCGTTCTGTGATACTGAACACAAAAAAACTGCACTGAAAGTTACATACGCATGTGAGCTGAAATATTAAACAAAATAGCGATTTAGTGACCGTTTCCACATGATTGTTAGTTGGGCAGAAATAACGTGTAGTAAGCAGGTCCTGTTGGTCTGGTTTCAAAATACAGAAATACTAACTCATCATAACTGAACTTAAAATGGGAAGAACTCGCGTCAAGAACATTTTTTCTGCATGATCTTCATAAAGAAAGTAAACAAGTATAATTTATCAAAATAAAAATTAATATTGCATAAAAATAATCCCTTGTTCGCACAATGGCAAATAAAGACACATGACTAATAAATTAATACAGCTGCAATGTAGTAGAAGCAAAATGACCTTTACATACGAGAAATGGCTTTGTTTTAGTGCTTCAGTGCAGGACCGCTTTTCTATGCAAACAGTTCAAATATGATTTCATTCACTAAGTACAGGCAAACTTAAGATATATACATATATATAACAATAGTGTTCCGTGGACTGTCAGTAAGCCCCGCCCCTCTGCTGTCTCTCTCCAATACAAGCCACACCCACCTAATACTGACTCGAGAACAACATCAGTGTGCATACAATAAAACCTCACATCCTTACAGCAGATGAGCCAATTACAGCTCCATACTGTAAATGTCCTGTTCCACCACACGGCTGATTGATGAGGGAGTTTCTATTACACTTCATGGAAGGAGACACATGGCTTACGGAAGGCAGTTCTTTTCTTGTAATGTTTCAACTATACAAAATGTAGCTACCTGTCACTACGCGTTTAGTCTTTTCTCAAAAAGGAAATAATGCAGGAATGAGGGATTATGGGTATTGTAGTTTTTCAGGGGAGGGCTGGGTTGTTGTAACATGCCGGTCGCGCTGATCATCGCTGCTTGAGTAGAGCTTTGTACATGGCAAAGCCGAGGACAGCGAACACGGTAGCGCCAACGCTGGCCCTCAGCCAAAACGTGGAGTTTTTCAGCTCAGCCTGGGTCAAGTGTCTGTAAGAGTCAGAGAACAATAGGATGTGTTAACAAAGGACAAAACATGACATTTGCAAAGACAAATGACAAAACAATGACATTCCTCTTTGCCCAACTCAGAGAAAAGAAAATCTTTAATAAACAACATTTGCAGATTTGTAGATTACTCCATAAACCTACAAACTACAAGAGCTAGTGCAGGATGACATCATAAAATAGT